>JAVHLU010001008.1:0-40252 GCA_036785755.1 Colletotrichum ledebouriae
TTTCCTTAACTAGTAGAGGGTATAGGTTAAAATACCTATATAGTATTTCCCAAATTATACTTGCGAACTAGGTGAATTTGTTATAGTCTTTTTGCGAAGGGGCTGCGGCGTAATTCCGAGCTTAATACTTATTAGAGGTATATATACTAATAGAGATAATAAGAGATAGGAGGTAAGTATATTATAAGCTATACTAATAAGTAGCTTTTTATTTCTATAGCTTATATACTACTTAGAGTCTATAGGTACCTTATAAAGAAGTAGCGCTAATAAGCTATATTTAAAGAAATAGATCTTTTATTAGTATTTATTATAGGGATACTTACTAAATAAGTAAATAATATAGTAATCTCCTTATATAGTACTCTCCTTATATAGTACTCTCTTCTTAATATATAGTTTTTTATATACCTCCTGCTCTTATTAGAGCTATATATACTAAGGGAGATAAAGAGGGATAGGAGATAAGTATACTATAAGCTATATTAATTAGTAGCTTTTTAGTTTTATAGCTTATATACTACTTAGAATTTATAGGTACCTTACAAAGAGGTAGTATTAGTAAGTTATATCTACTTAAGCTATATATCTCTAGGGATAACTTTAAAGTTTAACTTAATAATAAGGGCTAGCTTATATATTACTTAAAATCTATAAGTACTTTATAAAAGAGATAAGTAAATAGGTCCTAGAAAGCTTAAAAGTAGTCCTTAATAATAAGGGCCTCGCGCTATATTCTAAGGCTTTATCTCCTAAGTCTAGTTAAAGCTATCTCTATTTAATAGTAATTAGGGTATTAATATACTAGTAAGTATCTATTATCTACTTAAAGAAATAAACTTTCTTATGAAGATATATAATAGGGATAATTACTAAATAAATAAATAGTATAGTAGTCTCTTTATTTAATCCTCTTTTCTTAATATATAGTTTTTTATATACCTCCTGCTCTTATTAGAGATATATATACTTAGAGAGACAAAAAGGGATATAAGGTAAGTATACTTTAAGCTATATTAATTAGTAGCGTTTTATTTTTATAGCTTATATACTACTTAGAATCTATAGATATCTTATAAAGAAGTAATATTAGCGAGTTATATCTACTTAAGCTATATATCTCTAGGAATAACTTTAAGCTCTAAGTTAATAATAAGGGCTAGCTTATATACTACTTAAAATCTATAGATACTTTATAAAAAAGATAAGTAAGTACGTTCTAGAAAGCTTTAAGATAGTTCTTAATAATAAGAGCCTCGCGCTATATTCTAAGGTTTTATTTACTAAGTCTAGTTATAGCTAACTCTATCTTACCTTAATAAGGGTATAAATATTCTAGTAAGTACTTATTATATACTTAAAGAAATAGATCTCTTTATTAGGCTTTATAGCGGGGAGAATTACTAAATAAGCGAATGATATAATATATTCTTTATATAATACTCTCTTCTTAATAT
The DNA here is from genome assembly GCA_036785755.1 of Colletotrichum ledebouriae. Classification (NCBI taxonomy): domain Eukaryota; kingdom Fungi; phylum Ascomycota; class Sordariomycetes; order Glomerellales; family Glomerellaceae; genus Colletotrichum; species Colletotrichum ledebouriae. Next base: position 1,458 of record JAVHLU010001008.1, read on the forward strand.
ATAGTCTTTTATATACCTCTTACTTTTATTAGAGCTATATATATTAAGAGAGATAATAAAGGGTAGAAAGTAAGTATATTATAAACTATACTAAGGAGTAGCTATTTATTTCTATAGCTTATATGTTACTTAAAACCTATAGGTATTTTATAAAGAAATTAAGTAAGGAGATCTTTTAAAGATTAAAAGCAATCCTTTATAACTATATTACTTAAGGTAGTTTTTAATAACCACCTCGTACTATATTTTAAAGTTTTATTTACTAACTCTATTTATAGCTAATTCTATCCAACTTTAAAATAAAGGTATAAATATATTAATAAGTACCTATTCCTACTAGCTACTAGCTAGAGCCCTACTATACATATAGAGCTTATTAATAAAGGGCTAATAAGGGCTAATAAGAGTAGTATAGACTAAACTAAGCTATATAGACCTATATTTATCTAGACTTAGGGTAAATTAGCTTAATTCTTTAAAAGACTAATTAGATTTAAGCTTTTAATATATAGGGGTTTAATAGTAATAAGAGAGTTTTTATTCTTAGGTAGGCCTAGCTTCCTAAAAGGTAAAGATTAACCTTCCTAACGGAAGGTATACTATCATAAAAGTCTAGCTTTTCTTTTATACTTATAAGAGTTAGGTTTTTAGGTTGTTCTACTAGGAATTATTATAATACTCTAAGAATTTCCTCTTTATCTTTCCTACTAGGTTTTAAGAGTTTTTATATTAGAGTTAATAACATATAAAATGAGTATAATATAATATAATATAATAATAAAACGTAATATAAATAATAGGCTATATATATATAAATATATATACCTTACGGGGGGGTATAAGAATACCGAAGGTATATCTTAATAATCTCTATTATAACCTTATAATAGTTAAATAAACCTTAATAAATAACTATTGTATATATAGTTATATACCTATATAATATCTCTTTGATAAGGCCTCTGCCCACTGCATAGTGATTTTACCTGCTTAAGTGCAATAGACCTTCTAACTCTGCACCTCCTAACAATACATAGCCTTTAGTTATATAATCTTGCCGACTACCTTTCCTAACTATAGCTGCACTTATATATACCTATAGCCTTATAATCCTTAACTTTATATTAATAATAACGTGGTTTTTTAATTATTTAATAGATTATAAAACTATTAACTTATCCTCTCGCGCACTACCCGCGCTACCGTTAAATACCGCCTCCATTACCGCCTTATCCGCTAGTAGCTATGCTATTATTAGTAACGCTCTCCCTATTCAGCGTAAGCTATACTTACCGACGTTTAAGCCCTCATAGGCCTAGGCTACCTAGGCTACCTCGACCTTAGTAATACGGAGGACCTACTTAAAAAAGGGTTACTCTATAGAGTATATAAGCAACGACCTGCCGAACCTCCGCTGCTAAGTTTGCTTGCTTAGCTCTAATGCTATCGCGCCTTATAGAGTCCCCTATAGGGGTATTAAAGTAAGCCCTCTTAAGGGCTATACTAATAATACGCTCTCTATATATAGCAGAGTAATTAATAAAGGAGTAGGTTTTATTAATTATATTAAGGCTAAACTCTCTAGTAACCCCCTTTATATTATTTATATTAAAAGGCGTGCTTTACTTAGGCTTAGCATATTTATATATAGGGTTAAATATTAATATAGTTAAGGGATAAGGAAGAGGGAGAGGTATAAGGCCCTGCTTATAGTAATAGAGCTTCTTATGCTTCTAGCTATAAGAACCTCTTAGGAAAGACCTCTTTAGTTAAAAAGTTACCTCTTATATAATAGTATTTACTTTTAGTACCTTACTAGAAGGTCGACCTTTTAGGTTAAGGAGTTATATTATATAGTAGCTTTATAAGCTAAAGTTCTTTATATATTGTGATGGGCGCAGTAGTGGGGCTACCCACCTTGCGCGTAGTAGGAAAGCAGGGATTATATAAGCCTGCGCGTATATATACGCCCGCGCGCGCGCGCGCGCCCTTAGAGTAGTTCTTCCCTAATATAATATATAACATATCACGCTCTTTTTATTAGGGTCCTTCTATTTATATAGCTATAGTTATCCTATCCTATCTTAATAGTACCTAAAGGCGGATCTATTCTTTTTATATACCCTTAAAGGCGTCTTAGAGAGTAGCTATCCTTATTAATAGATCTTAAAAGAACTAGATACTATAGTAGTTAGGGTAATTATAGCTATATTATCGCTCTTTTTATTAAGGCTATGTATTTAAGTCTCCCTTATTTCCCTTCTTTTTTTATAATCGCGCGCGCTTATAATAAACTACTTAATTACGCCCTTAATTACGACTATTATTACGCCTTATTACGCGCCTACTTTTGCACTACTTATAGCGCTGCTAATATACTATTTTAGGCTAATTACTATAGTTATTATTACGCTCTTTTTGCGCTACCTACTGCTACCTGCTGCTACTTACTACTACCTACTAAAGCTTACTAAAGCCTACCCTCTATAGGGCTAAAAAGATCTAACTATTATACCTATTACTACCTACTACTACCGCTACTATATAGACCTACCTAATAAAGAAGGTCTATACTATACTATACGCTATATTACTACGCACTCGCTATAAAGGGTATAAGTTATAAGGAGGACCTATAGTATAGGGGTATAAGTCTATACGCTATTATAGTTATTATTATAGAGGTTATAGGTTTAACTCTAGATTTTTTTTTTTTTTCCCTATAGAGCTCTTTTTTTTAGCTTCTATATTCCTAGCTTTAGGGAGGATTATAATAAGCGTAGTAATAGGGCTACCTACCTTGCGCGTAGTAGGAAAGCTAGGATTATATAAGCCTGCGCGTATATATACGCCTGCGCGCGCGCGCGCGCCCTTAGAGTAGTTCTTCCCTAATATAACACATAACGTATCACGCTCTTTTTATTAGGGTCCTTCTATTTGCGTAGCCACAGTCATCCTATCCCATCTCAATATCTTAGGCTTAAACTAATCGGAGTTAGCGTAGTACCTTACTAGAAGGTTTAGCGAGGGTATTGCTACGAGAGCCTTAGTAGCCCGTTTAGCTCCGATATAATTAGCCCTAGTATAGCGCGCGTCCGACTTTATATAGTAATATTTAGAGGGTTTGCTTATTAGTAGTAGGAATATATAGGGTTCTTATATTACTTTCCTTAATTAGTAGAGGGTATAAGTTAAAATACCTATATAGTATTTCCTAAATTATACTTACGAACTAGGTAAATTTATTATAGTCTTTTTGCAAAGGGGCTGCGGCGTAATTCCGAACTTAAGAACTCAATAGAGTATATAATAACCTACTAAATTTCTACTACTAAGTTTACTTACTTAGCTCTAATACTATTATACTTTATAAAGTCCCTTATAGGGGTATTAAGATAAGCCTTCTTAAGGGCTATACTAATAATATACTCTCTATATATAGCGGAGTAGTTAATAAAGAAATAGGTTTTATTAATTATATTAAAGCTAAACTCTCTAGTAATCCCCTCTATATTATTTGTATTATAAGGTATACCTTACTTAAGCTTAATATATTTATATATAAGGTCTAGTATTAATATAGTTAAGAGATAAGCATAAAGAAGAGGGAGAGATATAAGGCCCTACTTATAGTAATAGAGCTTCTTATACTTCTAGCTATAAGAACCTCTTAGGAAAGACCTCTTTAGTTAAGAAGTTACCTCTTATATAATAATATTTATAATACCTTTAGTACCTTACTAGAAGGTTAGCCTTTTAGGTTAAGGAGTTATCTTATATAATAGCTTTTATAATACCTTACTAGAAGTTTTAGCGAGGGTATTGCTATAAGAGCCTTAGTACCTTATTTAGCTCTAATATAAGTAGCCCTAGTATAGCGCGTATCTAACTTTATATAGTAATATTTAGAGGGTTTACTTATAAGTAATAGGAATATATAGGGTTTTTATATTATTTTCCTTACCTAGTAGAGGGTATAAGTTCAAATACCTATATAGTATTTCCTAAATTATACTTATAAACTAGGTGAATTTATTATAATCTTTTTAGAAAGGGGCTGCGGCGTAATTCCGAACTTAATTAAAAAAAAGAAAAAAAAGGCTCAATCTCTTTAATATCTCTTTAATAACTATAAAATATAAAATAATAACTATAAAAGTATTTCCCTTAGGTAATAAATACTTTAATAATCTATATGAATTCTAATAATATTAATAACCTTATATATATATATATATTTATAATCCTTAGCTTTATAGCTATAAGTATATAAAAGTCGTGCACAGACTATATAGTAATCTAAGCACGATTCTACTTGATAAGCTTAATAATTAGCTACTTTATAGCTACGTTTTAGAATATCTTTCCCCTTACTTCGTGAGGGTAGGATTTATAACTTAGAAATAATATTATTAATATCTAACGATTTCGCTATTAATTTTTTCTAGGAAAAGTGCCTCCTTATGCTTAAATTTATTATCTTTCATTATAATATTAATTAGCCCATTAATACTTACCATTCAGGCTGTTTTACGGCCCCTTTTGCTACCTATATACCTATTCTTATATATAATATAGCTAGTTACTATCCTATTAAACTATATATATTACTACCTAGTCCTCCTCTAGTTATTTATTCGAGTAGGGTTTCTCTTTATAGCAGGGGTAGCTATACTTCTTATAATATAAGTACCTTAGTATAATATAACTCTTTCTCTTATAACTATAGTAGATAATTTCCTTCCAAGTATCTTATAGTAGGTCCTTAGTATCCTCTTAGTAGTTATTAGTATTACTATAGTTCCTATAGGTCTATCCCTTTATAGCTTTAGTTTATCCCTCCTAATTAATAGTTTAGCTACCTAGTTACTATCCCTTATTATTAGTCCCCTAGTCCCTTACTAATACCTAATATATCTATATATTAACTATAGGTTTAGTATTTCTAGCCCTAGTTTTAAGGTTAAGCTATAACTTTAGTAATCTATTTATTATAATATAATATTAGAGCTTAGGGTCTAGCTTAATTACTATATTAGCTACTTAGATCTCCTCTAATTATTAATAGGGGCTCTCTACTTTAATCCCTTTATAGTAATTAATAAAGCTTTAGTATAATTATCCTAGTTATTAGTAAGCTTACTTAAGCTAGGTATATATTAAGGGTCCTAGACTCTATATTAGCTATATTATTAGTTAACTAGTCTTTTATTATTACTTGAGTAATAATATCCTTTATCTTATTACTATAGTTAATAGAGAGGTATAAGGTCTATTACTTTACTACTAATCCCTCTAGATACTTAGTAAAAAATAATACTTTTTTAAGATCTAATATAATCTTATTTATTTTAAACTATATATTAAAATTAAATATAAATTAGTTAAAATTATCTTAGATACCCCTCTTATATTTAAGTATTAAGAGGTATTTCTCCTAAAGTTCTAACTAGTATTTCTTTGCTTTATTATTAATAACTACTTAGTAAGTAATAGGGTTACTTACTAGGGTTAATAGTTAGCTAGCCCTTAAGCTTTTAAGATATTCCCTTTTATACTTTAGTTAACCTTTCTTTTCTTCCTCTTTAATAAGCTAATTTAATTTAGCCTCTATTAATTAACTACTTAGTCTTCTATTAATACTCTTATTATTATTTTATTGAGTAAGTATCTTATCCTAGGTTTAGCTATTTAATAGCTCTTATCCTAAAGGGGAGGCCTCTGGCTACTGCATAGTGATTTTACCTGCTCAAGTGCAACAGACCTTCTAACTCCGCGCCTCCTGACAATACATAGCCTTCGGTCACGTGATCGTAATTGCCGACCACCTCTCCCAACCACAGCCGCACTTAATAAGGATAAGGATAAGGGAGAGGCATAAGGCCCTGCTCGCAGAGCTTCTTATGCTTCTAGCTATAAGAACCTCTTAGGAAAGACCTCTCTAGTTAAGGAGTTACCTCTTATATAGTAGCGTTCGTAGTACTTTTAGCACCTTGCTAGAAGGTCGACCTTTTAGGTTAAGGAGTTATCTCGTATAGTGGCTTTTCTAGGCTATAAGAGCCTTAGTAGCCTATTCGGCTCTGATATAATTAGCCCTAGTGCGGCGCGCGTCCGACTTTATATAGTAATATTTAGAGGGTTTACTTATAAGTAGTAGGAACGTATAGGGTTCTTATATTATTTTCCTTAACTAGTAGAGGGTATAGGTTAAAATACCTATATAGTATTTCCCAAATTATGCCTGCGAACTAGGTGAATTTATTATAGTCTTTTTGCGAAGGGGCTGCGGCGTAATTCCGAGCTTAATCCTAAAGGGGATTTTAATAGTAATATTATATTTATCTCCTTAGTAAACCTATAAATAGGTATTATATTATTATATATTATATTACTCTAATAATTTATACCCCTATTAGTATAAATAAGAGAGAAGAATATATTATAAACTAATATAATATAGAGTAATAGAGTTAGTATAGCTAGGTATAATTAAGGCTAAATATTCTTCTCTAGCTCTCTAACTTACTATATAAGGGCTAGGGGACTTATCTAGGGGCTACCTAGTGCCTCCCTATATCTCCTAAACCCTATAGACTTCCCTAACGTAGCCTGCTAAGCCCTTTTCCCCGCGATATTCCTGGCTCGTGACAATAGGTTGCTTTGGATATGCCCTTGGCGGTTTTCCAAAGACAGCCACAGTTCGTTCAGCTCGTCTATGATTGGTTGCGGCGACAAAGATTGCTACGCTGTCTGACGAAGACAAGCTGCTTGTAGTTGGACGTTCCCCAGCTTTCTGGCACTTCTTTGAACCATATGCAACATTTCGTCTTGAAATTCGGTGTACGGATGGATGTCTGGGTGCCATCCGGGACACTCGTTCCCAATCGGTATGTACAGGGTCATGTTCGAGAAGGCAAAGACGCCGCCACCGAGGCTGCATATCCCGGGTAGGCTGTGAAGATGTTTCCTCAGAGCCAAGTGGCCTGTAGGTCGGCTGTTTTTGGCCTGCTACAGGCGATAGTTCCAAAATCCATTGAAGGTACGGCCGAGACTCAATTCTGGGGGCTTTGGCAGCCAATGAAGGCGGCGTTTCGTTGCGCGACCTGGAAGGACGTTGTTGCATCTTCAAAACTGGCGTGGTTTTTCAGGCCTTGTATAAGAGAATTTCCCGCATTATCCAGAACAGTCATCGATAAGACCGTAATGATATTAGCATTGCTAGCGAGGAGGCCTCGTCTTCGGAAGCTGCGGGCCAGTCCCTTTAATGCATTCAATGACGCATCTTGCTTCATCTGTCGTATGCTTGCCAAAAATCCGCTTCAACACTTTTTTAAGTGGCAACTCGCCCAAAAGTACGCGGCACAGGTCCCTGAAGTTCCATATCCTGTTCTCTGATTTGAGATGGACATATACTTCGCTGGACTTCTCAATCCAACATGCAGAGCTACCGCCAAGCTTCGTCGTGCTGCACAGAAACTGAAACTAGGTCTCTCGTCAGTAAGGTCGTGCTGTGAGGAAACAATAGCGATTGCACATGCCTCTGTGGAATCCAGCTTAGCCACGACTCCAGCTTTGGGAACAAAAGATGAACGCAGCAGTCGAGTACCCATGAACGAACATACATGCATTTGCAAAATGAGACAAAAGCATAACCGTCAAGGACAGGATTCGAACCTGCGGGACCGAAGCCACTGCCTGAACAGCGATCAGCAAATCTAATAGCAGGGCAGCCCATTAACCACTCTGGCACCTTGACTAGTGATTGGTATAAACATTAGTCATTCAAGTACTTCATATGCTCACTTGGCTAGCGCCAGCACTGGTCCGGATCCACTTACACTTCCGCTGCGATGGATCGCCTTCAGTTAGCAGAGGTGATACTTACAAGGAGCCCTCTTCAAATAATTGATATCAAATCTCTATAGTTGTTTAACATTGTTAGAAGTTCTAGCAGAATACTACTCTCTCTAAAGCCACAAGCCGATGCCTGCTACCTGACGAGATGCACCCCCTGGAAAGCGCATGAGGTAGCCCTTGATTAGTAGAACCACTATAATAAGATTCAGATGTGGTATTTAAGTATATTCAGGCCAAGTGACGAAGACTCAGATATGTTTATCATATCAATTCATTACCAATAAATATAAGACAACGACTTTTCCACAGCTTCCCTTGCGTCTATGAAATACTTAAAGTATTAACAAAAGTCTTGGAGTAGCGTCTCGCCTAAACGCTATAATTCAGGCCATATAAGACTATTGAGAAACTTCCTATAGGGCTACATTTATAGTTACTAAAGAGCTTATTTTATTATAATAAGAGTAGCTATAATATAGTTACTTATAACTATAGTTAGAGGAATAACCCCTAGAAAAAGGTTACTCCGGAGCTAGTATTAGTTATATATTATATTAGGAATAAGTAATACTAAAAGTATTATAATATACCCCCCTAGATATAGTAATAGCTAGAAAAGCGCCTAACTATATAATATCCCTTAAAATACCTAAATAAAAATAATATATCTATAAATAACCTATTAATAAGCTTATTTATAAAAGAAATAATAAAATAAAGTTATTTATATTAGGTATAGGTAAAATATAAATAGTTATAGTTTTCTACTTTTAAAACTATTATTATTATTATTATTATAATACCCTTATTTACTAACTCTTATTAATAGTAATAGAAACTACTATCTCTTATTAGCTTAAGTAGGGTAGCTATTATTATATTAACTCTGGCCTCTAGCTACTGCATAGTGATTTTACCTGCTTAAGTGCTATAGACCTTCTAACTCCGCGCTTCCTAATAATATATAGCCTTTAGTCACGTGATCCTTTCCTAACTATAGCCGCACTTATATATACCTATAGCCTCACGATCTTTAACTTTATATTAATAATAACGTGGTTTTTAATTATTTAATAGACTATAAAACTATCGACTTTTCCTCTCGCGCACTACCCGCGCTACTAATACTACCTCTATTACTACTTTATCCGCTAGCTATACTATTATTAGTAACGCTCTCTCTATATTAAAGTAGTTAGCGCAAGCCGTACTTACTAACGTTTACCTAGGCTACCTAGGCTACCTCTACCTTAGTAATATAGAGGACCTACTTAAAGAAGGGCTACTCTATAGGGTATATAATAACTTATTAAACTTCTACTACTAAGTTTACTTACTTAGCTCTAATACTATTATACCTTATAAAGTCCCCTATAGGGGTATTAAAGTAAGCCCTCTTAAGGGCTATACTAATAATATACTCTCTATATATAGTAAAGTAGTTAATAAAGGAGCGGGTTTTATTTAATTATATCGAGGCTAATCTCTCTAGTAACCCCCTCTATATTATTTATACTAAAAGGCTTACCTCGCTTAGGCTTAGTATATTTATATATAGGGTCTAGTACTAATATAGTTAAGGATTTATTATAGGTTAGATAAGGATAAGGAAGAGGGAGAGGTATAAGGCCCTACTCATAGAGCTTCTTATACTTCTAGCTATAAGAACCTCTTAGGAAAGACCTCTTGAGTTAAGGAGTTACCTCTTATATAATAATATTTACTTTTAGCACCTTACTAGAAGGTTAACCTTTTAAGTTAAGGAGTTATCTTATATAATAGCTTTCGTAGTACTTTTAATACCTTACTAGAAGGTTAACCTTTTAGATTAAGGAGTTATCTTATATAGTAGCTTTTACCTTACTAGAAGGTTTAGTAAGGGCGTTACTACGAGAGCCTTAGTAGCCTATTTAGCTCTAATATAATTAGCCCTAGTATAGCGCGCGTCTAACTTTATAATATTTATAGGGTTTGCTTATAAGTAGTAGGAATATATAGGGTTTTTATATTATTTTCCTTAACTAGTAGAGGGTATAAGTTAGAATACCTATTTAGTATTTCCTAAATTATACTTATGAACTAGGTGATTTATTATAGTCTTTTTGCAAAGGGGCTGCGGCGTAAATCCGAACTCAAATTATATTAACTCTAAATAAGATAGCCTAGCTACCCTCCTACCCTTTTAACTCTTCCCTACATATAATATAATAATTATATATATACCTAACTTTAGCCCTAATAATAACCTTATTATACGCGCGAATATATATATACTTATATTATATAACAATCTTAAAGCTATTATAATATACTAATATATTTATAAATACCTGTTAAAAAGAAGACTAGTTAGGCTATAACCCTTAAGAAAGTATATACTACTAAAAGTAAGAATAAAGCTAGGGGTAGAGCGGTGCGCTCTTCTCTCCTAGAGAGTAATAATAGGGTTATATATATATTATTCCTTCTTATTATTAATATATAATATACTAATATATTATAGTAAGTAGAAGGAAGAAGTAGAAGTAACTTATAGAGGGTAACTCTAAGGGTAACGGTTTATAGCTTAAAAAGCCCTAGGGTTACCCTCTTAAGTAGTTTAAGAAGATAGCCCCTAATAGGTTATAATCCCTTTATTATTATAACTATATATTAGAATATTACTAACCTTATTATTATTATAATCCCTAAAGAGATAAATAGAGAGGAGAGTACTAATAAGGGTAGTTTAGAGCCCCCTCCTAGCCCTCCTCCCCCTAATAGAGATATAAAAATAGAATATATACCCCTATTTAATAAGCGCTACTTTTAATATATTTTAAGTAAGCTCTTAGGCTTATTAAATAGAAGGTATTTACCTAGTATAATAAATAAGTATAACTATAATTATAAAGATAAGGTACCTTATTAATAAATAAGTACCCTTATTTTTATTATAGCCTATGAATATACTAAAGCTAAGACTTTAAAAGACCTAGTAGTCAGAAAGGTAAGATTCTATATACGCTTTATTTCTATAACTAACTGCTAATATAACCTATAGACCCTTACTTATTAGAAAGCTATACTTTATAAGGCTATTACTCCTTAAAAAGAGAAGATTATAATAGTAAAAAGGGATAGTAATAATAAGGGTTTAAGTAGGACTCCTAAGGTAATAAGTAGTTCTAGTATATACAGTATTATTACTCTATCTCCCGCCCTAGTTCTATTTGAAACCCTAGTAATTAGTATAGGTATACCTATATCTTTTTTCCCTCTTAGTAATACAGCTATTATAATATATTATATAATTAATAGTCTTATTAGTATATATTTGCTAGAGGTATTACTACCCTTATATAATATCCTAATAAATTAATATAAGTAAATCCTCTAAGGTTAAATAGTTTAAAATTAGTATTTTAGGGTAGCCCTTTAGGGTAGGTTATATTCTTTTATTCCTATAGGAGTAACTCTAAGCTCCCTAGCTAGTAAGCTATAAATTAATTAAGAATTAGGCGCTACTAGCCCTCCTATACTTATTTAGAGTATGCTTTATTTATTATAATTATTTTCTATATATCTTTTAGATTAAGGAGCAATTAGAACTATTTAAACTTCTTATAATTAAGAACTTTTATAGGATTATTAGCTAGTAAATTATTTATTAGTATATATATTATACTAAACGATCCTTAAGCGTATTCTTATTATAGCTATATATTCTAAATATTAATATATCATAGCTTAGTTAAGATCTATTCCTTTTTACTTATTATAAGACGAATTATTTATTAGTTATTATAATTAATCTTCTAGATATTACTAAGTTTAAGAGTAATATCTCTAAATAGCTTCTAAAGAGTAATAATCTCCTTAGCTATATTTAAGGCTTAGAAGCTCCGCTTCTATTATTAATATTATAACAGTAGCCTATTAAGTAGCCTTCTATTAAATTGGTCCTCTAAAGAGTAAGATTATATACCCTTAAAACGATTTTTATATCTCTTTATTATTTATAAATAAAGCGTTACTTATAATTAGTAGTACTTACTTACTCCTTAAGTTACTAAAGTATATTATAAGGTAATAAGTATAATATAAGTATTGTATAACTTAGTTAATAGTAATATGATAATAAGGAGTAGGGCTTATTAGGAATCTTAAGAATAGGGAATATATAAAGTAATATTAAGTTAAATTATAATAGTAATATAAAGTATAGAGCTAATCTTTTCTTAGAAACTCTTTACTTTTAATAGTATTATTACTATTTTACTTTTTAAGAATAGTAGGTTTAAGAGAGGGGTTACTAGCGCTCTTAAGTTAAGTAAATTAAAACTTTTTTATAACTTACTTAATATATTAGTTATAAGAAAGGTATATCTTTTATATAGCTTAGTTATAAATAACTCTCATTCCGAGGTAATACTTAACTAAGCCTTATTCCTTCAATTTATATACCTCTTTTAAGCTAGTAATTACCCATTATAGTACTTTTTTATAGTTCATATAAAGTAGGATAAGGAAGTTATCTATATAGAAAATAGTAAGAACTTTATTATTAATTAACTAGAAGAAGTATAGGTCTTTACTTATAGATATAAGGCCTGGATATTAAAAAGTTAAGGAGAACTCTTTATACTAGAGTAATAATATATCCCTTAGCTTATAGAGTATATAGCGTAGTTTAATATACTTTCTAAGCTATTTAAAGCTATTTAGTAATTTATAAATCATAAGGTTTTTATTTGAGTCCTAGGAGGCGTTTAGGAATATATTAATAATATTAAATTATTCAACTTTAAGGTTAAATTATATAGTAATTACTATTACTACCCTAAAGGTATAAGTAACGAGGGTTACTATATAAGTCTATTTAAGGGGCAACTTCTCTTACTAATGACCTTAAATATAAATCCTTACTTTATATTAATTAAGAATATTATGCTTTTCAATCTATAAATAAATAACTACTTTAAAGGGATTAGTGTCTTTATTATTATCCCTTAATTAATAATACGCTATATATTTATTTATTAGAATTTACTTATCTTAATCTTAGCTACTTCTTTAAAGCGAGTTTAGGGCGCTTATAAGAGGTTTAAAAGTTCCTTTTATAAGCGAGGTAGCTTAATAAGGTTATTAGTAGTAAGATATTTATAAATCATTATAGTTATATAAGTAGGCTTTATGCTATAAATAGTAGTATAAATATAGCTATAGAGTATATAGTACCTTATACTAACTTTTAAAAAAGCCTTCTATTGATTAGATATAAAGGTCTTAAAGAAGCTAGATACCTACTCCTAACCTACATAGTATTATAATAAAAGCTAATAACTAGAGCGGGGTTTACTCTCTATTATTCCTAGTTATAAGTTACTAGGTAATAGATTATATAGTTATTAGCTTTAATAGGTTTAGTTATAATCCTCCTAGTTATATACCTAGTTAAACCTCTATTTAGTATTAGCTCTCTCCTTACTATCTTAGTATAATCATACTAATAGATTTAAAAATCTCCTATTTAAAAGTTTATTTTAATTATACTTACTTACTTTAGAAATATCTTATAAAGTAGGGAGTAATTTAAATATAATATAATCCTTAATCTATTCCCCTTTAGAATTCACTTTCCTAATAGCTTTATATATATAATTTATTTCTAATATATATACTACGCTTATTACTCTATCTATTAGAGCTAGGCTTTTATCTAGCTTTAGTATAAGATTAGGGGATAATAGCTACCCCCCCTTCTAGCTTACCTATCCTTTTAGAAGTTTTAGGATTCTTCTATTTAGAGACTTAGTTATAGGAATAAGGGTTAGTATAAGTAATTATTTAGTTAAAAGTATTAATATAGCTTTATCCTTATTTCTAATACCTAGGATTTAAAGTTTAAAGTTAACTTATAATATAGGTTTTTTAATCTCTTTTACTATTTTATAAATAATATCTTCTAGAATAGCCTCTTTTACTTTATCCTTTATATAAAAAGTCTATTTATTAAACATTACGTTCTATACCTTCCGTTAGGAAGGTTAATCTTTACCTTTAAAGAAGCTAGGCCTACCTAAGAAAAGAAACTCTCTTATTACTATTAAACCCCTATATATTAAAAGCTTAAATCTAATTAGGTATTTAAAGAATTAAGCTAATTTATCTAAAGCCTAGATAAATATAGGTCTATATAGCTTAGTTTAGTTTATACTACTCTTATTAGCTCTTATTAGCTCTTATTAGCTCTTTCCTAATAAGCCTTATATATATAATAGGGCTCTAGCTAGTAGCTAGTAGAAATAAGTACTTATTAGTATATTTATACCTTTATTTTAAGGTTAAATAGAGTTAGCTATAACTAGACTTAGTAGATAAAACTTTAAAATATAGTATAAAGTAGTTATTAAGGATTATATTAAGTAATATAGTTATTAAGAATCGTTTTTGATCTTTAAAAGATCTCCTTACTTATCTTTTTTATACGATACTTATAAACTTTAAGTAATATATAAGCTATAAAAATAGATAGCTACTCCTTGGTATAGTTTATAAAGTACTTACTTTCTACTTCTTATTATTTCTCTTAATATATATAGCTTTAATAAGAGTAATAAGTATATAAAAATCTATATATTAAAAAGAGAGTATTATATAAAGAGTATACTATGGCCTCTGGCCACTGCATAGTGATTTTACCTCCTTAAGTGCAATAGACCTTCTAACTCCGCGCCTCCTAATAATATATAGCCTTCGGTTATATAATTATAACTTTCCTAACTATAGCCGCACTTATATATACCTATTATACTAGATAGCCTCACGATCTTTAACTTTATATTAATAATAACGTGGTTTTTAATTATTTAATAGACTACGAAACTATTAACTTTTCCTCTCGCATACTACCCCGCGCTGCTAATACTACCTCTATTACCGCTTCGTCCGCTAGGAAGTCGTTACTATCTTTATAGTCCTCTTATTCAATCGGGTTAGCTAACGCCTTCGCAGTAGCTATGCCGTCGTTAGCAACGCTCTCTCTATATTAAAGCAGTTAGCGCAAGCTATACTTACTAACCCCTCAAGGGCCTAGGCTACCTCTACCTTAATAGTATAGAGGACCTACTTAAAAAAGGGCTAGTCTATAGGGTATATAACGACCTGCCTAGCCTCTACTACTAAGTCTACTTACTTAGCTATAATATAATAATAAGTATCCCCTCTAGGGGTATTAATAAGAGCCCTCTTAAGAGTTATATTAATAATATACTCTCTATATATAATAAAATAGTTAAAAAAGGAGTAGGTTTTATTAATTATATTAATATTAAACTCACTAGTAAGCTCTTATATATTATTAATATTAAAGGGTATACCTCGCGTAGGCTTAGCGTTTTTATATATAGGGTTTAGTATTAATATAGTCTAGGGATAAGAATAAGGAAGAGGGAGAGGTATAAGGCCCTACTTATAATAGTAGAGCTTCTTATAATTCTAGCTATAAGAACCTCTTAGGAAAGACCTCTTTAGTTAAAAAGTTACCTCTTATATAGTAGTATTTATAATACCTTGCTAGAAGGTTAACTTTTTAGGTTAAGGAGTTATCTTATATAGTAGCTTTTACCTTACTAGAAGGTTTAGCGAGGGCGTCTCTAGGCTATAAGAGCCTTAGTAGCCTATTTAGCTCTAATATAATTAGCCCTAGTATAGCGCGTATTCGACTTTAGATAGTAATATTTAGAGGGTTTGCTTACGAGTAGTAGGAATATATAGGGTTCCTATATTATTTTCCTTAACTAGTAGAGGGTATAGGTTAAAATACCTATATAATATTTCCTAAATTATACTTATAAACTGGGTGAATTTGTTATAGTCTTTTTGCAAAGGGGCTGCGGCGTAATTCCGAACCTAATAGCACCTTTAGTACCTTATTAGAAGGTTAACTTTTTAAGTTAAGGAGTTATCTTATATAGTAGCTCTTATAGCACTTTTAGTACCTTACTAGAAGGTTAACCTTTTAGGTTAAGGAGTTATCTTATATAATAGCTTTTATAGCACCTTACTAGAAGGCTTAGCGAGGGTATTTCTAGGCTATAAGAGCCTTAGTAGCCCGTTTAGCTCTAATATAATTAGCCCTAGTATAGCGCATATCTAACTTTATATAAGGGTTTGCTTATAAGTAATAGGAATATATAGGGTTCTTATATTATTTTCCTTAACTAGTAGAAGGTATAAGTTAAAATACCTATATAGTATTTCCCGAATTATACTTGCGAACTAGGTGAATTTATTATAGGCTTTTTGCAAAGGGGCTGCGGCGTAATTCCGAACTTAAAGAGTATACTACTTATCTAATAATAATCCCTATTATAAATCCTAATAAAGAGATCTATTCCTTTAAATATATAATAAGTACTTATTAGTATATTTATACCCTTATTACTATTAAATAGAGATAGCTTTAACTAGACTTAGGAAATAAAACCTTAGAGTATAGCGCGAGGCTCTTATTATTAAGGACTACTTTAAAGCTTTCTAGGACCTACTTACTTAGCCTTTTTATAAAGTACTTATAGATTTTAAGTAATATATAAGCTAGCCCTTATTATTAACTTAGAGCTTAAAGTTATTACTAGAGATATATAGCTTAAGTAAATATAACTTATTAATACTACCTCTTTATAAGGTACTTATAAATTCTAAGTAATATATAAGCTATAAAAATAAAAAGCTATTAATTAATATAGCTTATAATATACTTATCTCCTATTCCTCTATATCTCTCTTAATATATATAGCTCTAATAAGAGCAGGAGGCATATAAAAGACCGCGCGTTAAGAAGTGAGTGTTATATAAGGAGATTACTATACTATTTACTTATCTAGTAATTATCCCTACTATATATTCTAATAAGAAAGTCTATTTCTTTAGTAAATAATAGATACTTATTAATATATTTATACCTTTATTACTATTAAATAGAGATAGCTTTAACTAAACTTAGGAAATAAAACCTTGGAATATAGCATAAGGCTTTTATTATTAAGGATTACTTTTAAGCTTTCTAAGACTTACTTACTTATCTTCTTTATAAGATACCTATAGATTTTATGTAGTATATAAGTAATACCGAACGCGCTTAGCGCGGTCATCCCGCTCAAGGGCGTCTAACGCGTTTAACGCGTTAAATATACCTAAACGTATTAACCCTTATAAAAGGGCTTATTACCTTTAAGGAAAAAACCTTCTAAATATATAGAATCTTTACCTATATTTTTCACCTATTATATAGACCGTATTAATTAGTAGTACGACCTTAATAGTTAGCTATATCCCCTTATAACTAAGGACGTCCCTTATAATTAAGGAAGGTACTTAACTATATAGATAGCTAACCCTATTAAGTTTATATAAAGTAGTATCTTAGTAGTTAATACCTATAGGTATTATATATTATTAAAAGCTTCTAAACTCCCCCTTTCTCTTAACTAGGAAATATTAATAAGAGATATAAAATTTTTACTATTTCCCTTAACTAGGAGATATCCCTAAGAGATATTAAACCTCGAAGATTTCCTTAACTAAGGAATATTCTAAAAAGATAATAAACCTCTAATAATAATACCCTATAAGCTACTTTTTAATTATAAGGTTAAAGAAGGTCTCGAGTCTAACCTTCTAGAACCTATTAACTATTTAACTATTATAAACTTTATAGTAGCGCTTAAGTAATACCCTAATAAGTTCTATACGCTACTTACTTAGACTAAGTATACCCTTTTTAGGTTAGCTATAAAAGCGAGTATTATAGCTATTATTTATAAGAACTTTAAATAACGTTTAGTAAACTACTATAGATATATTTAAAAGTTAATATTATATAGGGAAGCGTATAAGACTACTTAATATATTTAAGGTAAGGTCCTATAAGTATAGATAACTAACTTATAACTATTTACTAATACTATTAAGTAGTAATATCGCCTTAATCTCCCTTACTATAATTAATATATTAAGATAGAAACTAAATAAAGCTAGACTCTAGGCCTAACGCTCCCTTTTAAAGAGGATAAAGAGAGAGGAGGCTATAAGACCCTAAGAGCTAAAGCTATAAATAAGCTAGATATCCTAAAACCCGTATCTAAACCTAATATAATAATAATCCCTAAAGCTTTCTTAATACTCTTATTAACTCTAGAGGAATATTATAAGTTTAGATAAAGTTTTATAAATAATCTATAACTCTTACCTCTTAAACCTATATTAAAGGATATAATTATTATATTAATACTAGAGCTAAGCCTAAATACCTTCTATATATTATTTAAAAAAGGTAAAGATATATTTAGTACTTTATTTCTAACCTAAGGAAAAGGAATAAGTAGCCCTCTCACGCTTAAGCTAAGTAACTTATAGAGTTACCCTAGCGTTTATAACTAGGGTAAATAATATAATAAGATAAGCGCCTAGGAACTAAAAGCTAGTCTATTAAACCTTAATAAAAGTAAAGGATATAATTAGGATATTAAATATATAGAGGACGCTCCTCTACTACTACTACTATTTATACTACCTAGAGATCCTAGTAATAGAGGTAATAATAGTAACCCTAAGGGCTAAAATAATAGAGGAGGTAGCCCTAGCTATAGTAATAGTAATAGCTAAGGCGATTAACGCCCTTAACTACTAGCTAAGCTAAGAGATACTATTAAACTATTATTTAACTCTAATAGTTTCTTAGTTAGCTATAGCTTTCTTATATTCCTTCTCTCTATTAATAAAGAAGGGGTAGTATAAGTAATAGCTAGAATATTAGTTATAGAACCTAGGCGTAGTACTCCTCGATTTAAGACTAATATAATTAGGTTATTCGATCCGCCTCTATATAATAACGAAGTTAAAGATATATATATTAATAGTAGTTTAAGGACTATTTACTAAAGTATATATCGTTTTATTAATATTATTAATAGCTATATCGAGTTAGACGATAAGAACCTAGCTATAGCTACTCTTAACCTATATTAAACCTTACTAAGGTATACCTCGGATTAGTATTATACTAATCTAATACTTAACGAGAAGGTAGAACTTAAGGACCCTAACTATAGATTAGACCGTTAGGAAGAGTTATTATTTAAACGTTTTTATTTACTATATGAAATTACTAAAGCACGTTTAACTAAGGAGTAGTATACTCTATATAATATATATAATTAATATAATATTTAATACTAGATAACTAAGGTTACTTAATTATATAAGGATACGAAAGAGAGCAAATCTAAGGTATTAACTATTACTTATAATAAGATAGATATAGGACTAGTTATTAGTATTCCTTAGCTAACTAGTAATACGAATTACGATAAGTTTATTATAAGCTTATAGAAGATAATCCCTAGCTAGTATTAAATAGTTACTAAAGGATCCTAGCGAGTATTAGTCTAACTATCTATTAAGACGACCCGTATAGGAACTATAGTAATATAATTATTACTAAAAGAGACCTCGAAGGTAGGCTATACCGCGGCTACTTATTACTTATACTATACGAACCTAAAAGAGACTATATCTAGCCTATTATTATTAAGACCTATAAAGCAAGCTACTAATATAGCTACTAAACCCTTATTAAGCTCTGCTTATAAGGAAATTTAGTTTAACTAATAATAAAGGCTTAAATACTAATACAAATATAAGGAATAATAGCGGGTGCAGGGTGCAGAGCCAACGCTATTAGTAAGATATCAGCGAATTAGTAGTAAATATATATACCCTTAAGAGAACTCTATAAGCTAGAGACTTAGAAGGTTAAGTAATAGTTTAATATAACTATATATACCTATATTTTAATATTCTAGCCCTGCCTAGTTTAGGCCTATAGCTATACTCTTATAACTCTATTACTTCTACTTTAATTTAAGAAACTAGTACTAGTTAGAATATCTAAAACGAACTAGTAATAGTATACTAATGAATTAGTAATAGAGTTTAATTATAATAAACTCTAGGCTAGGTATATAGAATATAATTAATAGGGTCTTAGCTAATATAATATAAGTCGCTTATTAAGCCTTGAGATATAAGGAATATAGCGCGGACGCTATAGTAGGGGGATAGATAACCCTAGTAATAATATAGTAGGAGAGATAACCCCGAGGGGGTAAGCTTAGTCCTAGATAGCGCTAGAGTAAGTAGACCTACCCTCGCTTAGTAAATAAATAGTAAGTAGTAGCTAATAGGGTACCCTGCCTAAGACCCCCTAAGAAGCTAATATCTTAAGTATCCTTACCTAAGCAATAGGATTACTATAGAGATAGTAGGAGAGTCTTATAGAGTAGATATATCTATAATAATAGTAATATAAAGAATAAACTACTACCCTATTATAAGAACTTACTAACTACCTAGCGACGAGGTACTTATAGAGAGAATATAAGAAACCCCCTATATATAACTACTATACTATAAGTAAGGACTTTATTATTAACTAGGTTAGTAACTAGATCTAGGTAGTTAAAGATAGATACTAACTACGTACTAGTAGTATACTAGAGTAATAGATCTAATAGGCGCTTATAAAGATAAGCTTATCCCTATAGACCTAGTAGTAATACTATAGAGCTAGGCTAGAAGGAGACCTAGCTTAAGCTAACTTTATAATATTTATTTACTAAAAATATATTAACCTAGAGCTTTAAGAGCAGAGGTATTATAAAAAGCTAGATATAATAAGGTAGAAGGAGATATAATTACTAATATAGTTCTTTACTAAATAGTTAGTAATATATTAAAACTTAGGTATAGTTAATATAGAGAATAGTAAGGCTAAGGCTTATATATTATACTTCTAACTAGCCCCCTTTTTATATAAGGAGCTTAAATATTAGAAAGTTAAAATATAGAGATTAAGGGATATAGCTATAGAAGTAGAATACTTATAGGAGATATATTACTAATAAGATAGTAAGACCTTGCGGAGCGAAAGTAAGAAGTAATATATAAATAAAGAGTATAGATTAAAGGTCCCCCCTATAGCGAGGGCGAGCTAAAGGGGTAGCTAGTAGAGCTCTAGCTATAGAACTACGCGAGGTTCCTAGAGCTTAATACCTTACTAACTAGTTATTGGTATATTATAGAGATCTAATAGGGGCTAGCTTATATTTAGCCCTAATATATAACCCGCAACGTCTAACCCCTTAGTATACTTTAGCTATAAGAAGAAAGGGTATAAGAAAGTAGACTACCTAGATAAATAATAACGTGCGAATAAAATACTAATAAGATACTAAGTATTCGCTAAGAAAGTAAGGGTTAATATAATCTAATCTATAAGGGAGGTTAAAGAACTCGACCTATTAGAAAATAAATAAGCTAGGGGACTATACTAATAACCCCTATACCTATATTAAAACTAGATACCCTCCTAAGGGGAGATATTATAAAAGGATAGGCAATTATTCTCTAAAAGAATATTACTAAATAAGAAGTAGTAGTAGATATAGATTCTTATTCCTAAGTTAATATTATTAGTAGTTAACTAGTAAAGTTCTTATAACTATAACCTATAGTAGCGCGCACCCCTATATTAGAGGGGGTTAATAGGTCCTCTATAATAAGCTAGAATATATACTAGTTAACCTTCTTCCTTAATAACTTAAGAGGATAACTAAAGAAGATATAGTAACTCTTTAGTAGGGCTCCCTACCCTAAAGGAGCAGGGGACCTCCTCTTATTATAATACTCTATAAGAAGGGAGGGTATTATAATTAATACCTAGACGAATACCTAGGGATATAAGCGCCTTATTATTACTAAGCTATTAGTATTTATATAGGAGGTTATTAAGAATAACTAGAGGGCTTATATTATATATATATTAGGAAATATTACCCCCTATAAGCTACTAATAGAGGCCCTAGGCGAGGGGGATACCTTAGAGGGTAAAGTAGAATTACTACTAAAGCTACTTAGTAGATAAGTAATATTTAATAAGTAGTTAATAAAGGAATACCTAGCTCTAGAGGGCGCGGAATATACTATTAACTTACTTAAAGAGAAGAAACCTTTATATAAGCCTATCTACTTACTAAATAAGTACTAGCTAGAGGAGCTCTACTAATATATTACTAATAATTAAGTAATAGGATAGATTTAACCCTTTATAAGTAAGGTAAGCGCCCCTATTCTCTTTATACTTAAGAAGGATAGATCTTTATACCTTTATATAGATTATTAAGGCCTTAATAAAGTAATACTAAAGAACTAATATCTACTCCCCCTTATTAGTAAGCTATTAGATAAGCTTTAGGGAGTAAAATAGATCTTAAAGATTAACCTTTAAGATATATACTATTATATCTATATTAAGCTAGAAGACTACTAGAAGATAGCTTTTAGGACTTATTATAAGTACTTTAAATATATTATTATACTATTTAGACTTATAAACGCCCTAGTAACGTTCTAAGTATATATTTACTAAGTACTTACTAAGCTACTAGATACCTATTATATTACGTATATAGATAATATTATAATTTACTCTAAGATAAGAGAGTAGTATATAAAAAGCCTTTACTAAGTGCTCTATAGGCTTTACTAGTAGGTACTATATACTAAGCTTAGTAAGTATAAGTTCTACTAATAATAAGTAGAGCTCCTAGGGTATATTATTATACCTAAAAGTATATTAATAGACTAAACCTACGTCTAAGCTATTACTAAATAGAAGCTACTTAAGATATATAGGGAGGTCTAAGTCTTCCTAGGATTCTATAATTTCTACTATAAGTTTATTATAGGCTATTTAAGTATTATAACCCCTATAATATCTCTACTAAAAGGTAATAAGAATAATAAGAAGAGAAGCGAATTTTACTAGCTAGAAGAGGCCTAATAGGCCTTTAAATAGCTCTAAGCTGCTTTTTACTTAATACCTATTCTCTAATATTAGGACCTAACTTATAAAATAAGGGTTAAAACGGATACTTCTATAAAGGCTATATCTAGTATCCTATTATAATATATTAATAACTAGTAATAACTAGTTACTTATTATTTATAGAAGCTTAGTAACACTACGTAGTACTAGGTAGTAAGCTAATAGGAGCTTCTCGCTATAGTTAAAAGCCTAGACTACTAGGCTTACTACCTTTAGGGTATATTAAAAAGGTTTATAGTCCTAATAGATTACTAGGTACTAAAGGGAGTTATTAGTATATTAGTATAGGACCTTTAGGGAAGGCTTACTAGATAGATATATAAACTCTTAGTATTTAACTTTAACCTAAAGTATAAGTTAGGGGTTATAAACCTAGTAAATAGGCTATTTAAGAGGCTAGACTATATAGAGGGGGAGGTAAAATATAATAATATACTCCTAACCCTAGTAAGAAAGCTAGGGTTTATTAGTAACCTACTAATAGACCTCTAGATAAGTATTACTACTTTATAAGGTAATATAGAGACCTTAAAAGTATTTATTAACGCTATAAGGGCTAGTATAAAATAATACCCCTTCTAGATAGATAGCTCTAGGGGTAGAGACGCCTCGGTCTCTAGTTAGTATAGCGCCCTATAGTATACTAATACTATTATAACTATAGTAGCTATAATAACCTAATAATAAAGAGCAAGGGAAGATATAGAGAATACTTAGCGAGAGGTTATTAACCTAGAGGACTCGCTTAGAGCTAGGGTTACTATAGCGTAGTAGTATATCCTATGCTAAGTTATAAGGGAGCTTATAATAAGCGAAATAGTATATAATTAGTAACCCTCTAAAGTAATAGAAAGTCTTATCTATAGACTATAGGCTAATAACTTATACTACTAGACCTAATCGGAGAGGGTATATAGACTAGCTAGCAATCGTAGGGGCTATATAATTAATAGCTATAGAACCTTATTCTATAAGGGAAGGTTAGAGATACCCTAGGAGAGGTCCCTAAGACTTAAAATCCTTTATTAATACTATAATAACTATAGGGCGGGTTATATAAGGGTAAATAAGACGACTAAGTTAATCTCGAGGAAGTTCTACTAGCTAAACTTAGCTATAAATATATATAATTATATTACAGGGTATTATATATACTAAGGGATCCGGGTTCTAAGATATAAGCCCTATAGAAAGTTATACTTACTACCCCTATTAGTATACCCGTTTTAGGAAATTAGTATAGACTTTATTACTAAACTACCGCCGAGCTATTAGTATAAAGGTAGGGAGTATAACGTAGTTCTCGTTATTATATACTAGATAACTAAGTTTACTATATTTATCCTAACGATAAAGTAGCTAATAGCTACTAAGTTAGCGCGGATTATTAATAAATAAGTTAAGTGCTATTTTAATACCCTAGAGGGTATTATTAATAACTAAGATAAGCTTCTAACTAGCTAATTTTAAGAGGAATTTATAAGAGAGAGGGCTATTAAGCGCTACCTCTCTACTATATTTTACTTTTAAATAAATAGGTAGTTTAAAAAGATATATTAGATATTAGAAAAGTACTTATAAGTATATACTAGTAACTCGCTATAAGAATAAGCTATCTAGTTACCCGAGGCTAAGTTTATATATAATAATAGTCGCTATAGCACTACTAGCTACTTGCTAATAGAGGCCTTAAATAGCTACTACCTATATTATATAGAATATATAACCCCTATAAATAGGGTTATAATCTAGGGTATAAAGGAGTAAATTAAATATATCTTAAGGCTTTATAAGAGGGCCTAGGAATAATAGTAGAAAGCTACTAAGGCGTAAGCTAAGTATTTTAATATAAGGTATAAGGAATAAACCTACTATTAGGGATAAGTTATTAAGCTATTAATAAAGAACTTCTAGTTTAAGAATAAAAAACTAGTGCCTAGGTTTATATAAGTAGCTATATAGAACTAATTAGTATATAAGCTTATAGAGTTTATCTACTATTATAATACTAAAGGATATATAATATATTCTTAGTTACTTTACTAGAGCTATAAGATAATTACTAAGTAAGTAGTAAGGGCTTACTTATATAGTTAGAGCTTAAGGATAAGCTAGAGGAATAGGAGGTTAAAGAGATTATTATATAATAAGGTATTAGTAATAATATATAGTACTTAGTTAAGTAGGTAGGATAGCCTATAGAATATAATATATAAGAGCCTATAGAGAACTTAGTAAATATGTAAGAGGCTATTTATAAGTTTAATAGATAATACAAGAGGGCTTATAAGAAGTAGGATAACTAGTTATTAAAACTACTATAATAGGTTAGTAATTATAGACTATAAGATTATAAAATAGAACTTAAATTAAAAGCAAAACGTTAATTAAATTAAGTAGTAAATTATTACTAAAGCTATAGTAAAAAGGGGTATTATCTTATAAAAGGGGAAAAGAGCTAACTATTTAATTAGTTATTAACTTCTTAGGATAGCTATAGGGGCGACTACTATAACTACTATAACTATAAGTAATACTACTATAACTACTATAGCGACTAGTCGCTAAACTAGCGCTATTAGTATCCCTACTATTACTACCTATAAGCTAACTACTAGCTAACTCGCTATTAGCACTACTACCTAACTTACTACTAGAACTATTACTATTAGAGATAGTAATAATAATCTTAGCTCTCTTAGTCTTCTTTACTAACTCTTTACTACTACTTAAGCTATACTTAGTAGGGGTATTAAAGTAGGAAGCGGGGGAGATAGGGCGAGTACTAGTAATAATAATAAAATAGGAAGGGATATTATTAGTAATATACTTAGCGAGATTTTCCTAAAGCTCCTTATAAAACCTAGGGAAAAAGGTAATATCGCGCTTATAAGTATATATAGGGACTAGCTTTATTAAAAGATTATTAAGTAGGTAGTTAATCTTATTATAGAGGTAGTTAATAGGATTATTATTATAAATATATACTAGCTAGGCGGCGTTTAAGCGCTAAAAAATATTAATATTATTATAAAGGGTATTAACTTAAAAACTAGTAGTTAGTAGGATATAATTAGTAAGGGAATAGCGAGTAATAGATTATATAGACTAGGATATTAAGCGCGAGGTACTTATAGATTAAGGCGAGCTCCTAGAGCTAAAGCTACTCTATATTATAGCTATTACTACTACTAATAGGATTATAAATAAGCTTAGTAATACGCTTCTACGCTATTAAATAGTTACTAAGTATAGCTAGAATATAATAATAATAAAGAGGGGTTAGGATACTATTACGCTACTAAATCTAGATCTAGTAGAATATATTCTAAGTTATCTAGGCTACGCCCTAAAGCTCCTAAGGGACCTAAAAAACGTTAATATATAGTAACTATTAGCGAATTAGTAGAGACTTATAGTAATATATTTCTTCTTATTAAGGTTATAATAAATATACTTCTATATATACTCGCTATATATATAGCGAAGGTAGATAATATCCTAATATATTTTATAAAGATAGCTAAGGTAAGGATAGCTACTATTAGCGTTACTAATAAGATCGCTAGAAAGAATCTCGGGATTATAGAGGTATTTTATAAGAACTATACTTATATATATAATATAAGATATTATAGAGAACTATTAGTAAGAGCTTAGAAAGGGATATAGATAAGATTAGAAGAAAAAGGGAGAGAACTTAATAATTATAATAAAAGCTTATAAAATAGGTATTAAAATAAGAGAGATAGCTAGATTAAAAAAGATTATAAAGAGGAGAAATTCTAACTAGGCTAGAGACCTTAAAAAGAAGACGCCCTTTTATATTTTAAGTCGCTAGGTAATAAGGCTAAATAATTACTAGTTATATACTACTAAACGATTATATAACTATTAGTAACTAATTAAAAAATAATAGTAATAATTAAAATTTAAATATACTTATAATACGCTAGGAAAATAAAAATACGTTATTTACTATAACTACCTAGATCTAGTATAGAGGGCGAGAGCAAATAATATAATAAAGGTATAGAGACGCCGCCCTATAGTTAGTAATAATATCCGCGACGACGTAGAGCTATACTACCCTACTAGTATGCCTTAGGGACTAAGGCTTTAGAGGGGGGGGTAATTATAAGGAACAATAGCAGGTATAGGGTATAGAGCTAATATTATTAGTAAAACATTAGCGAATTAATAGTAAATATATATACCCTTAAGAAAACTCTATAAGCTAGAGACTTAGAAGGTTAAGCAAAAGTTTAATATAACTACGCATACCTACGTTTTAGTATTCTAGCCCTTCCTAGTTTAGGCCTATAGCTATACTCTGATAACAAATAGCCTAGTTAATACGTTTAGTATCCTTAACTGCCTAGTTACCCTTTAGCCTATATAATAAAGGGGACTAGTTATAAGTAAGCGGAAGAGGAAGTATATACTTCGTTAGATAAGAGCGACTTTAACTATATCTAGTATATTAAGGCTAGTAAGGATTTAGACTTATATAAAGAAGACTTAGTTATTAGTACTAATAACGAGGATAACTAAGAGTAATAAGAAGATAATCCTAAATATATTAACCTAGTTACTTAACCTGCTTATTATTACGAATACCCTCTAGGTTATATCCCTAGATATAAGGATAAGTACCCTATTTTTAATATTAACTTATTCTAAAATTCGCTCCTTAAGGATCCTAGAATCTGCTCTTATAAAACCTATTTTTATAACGCTAAGCTATATACTAACTTTAAGGATATCTTCTTATATTAGACCCTTCTATCCCCTTAGCTAAATATAATACTTATTAGTCCCGTTAAGCTATAGTAATATATAGTTATACGTTTATACTACTATATATATACTAAGATTATTATCTAGGGCTATTATAACGGAATACTAATCGTAGTCTACGTTAATACTAGCGCAGACTACTTAGTTATAAGCGAAGCCTACCTATAATAATTCTATACCCTCTTAAGAGAACCTAAGGTATTTAAGCTCTAAGGCGTAGGAAGCCTTAAGACTATTACCTAGGTAACCTTCGTAATTCTTATATAAGGATAACGACCTAATAGCTATATAATAACTACTAAGCTCTATATAGGTATATAGCTTATCCTATATTTAAATACTAGTTTACTTATAAGATAAGACTTTAATATACCTAATAGGCTCGATATTCTAAACTTAGAATCGTACGTCCGAATCATATCCTGCGATAATATTTAAATTCCCTCTTAAATCTATTTAAAAGTCCCTTTAAAAGTTTATAATATATATACTACGAGAAATATAACTATTACGCTATATAATCGCTCTCCTATTTAACTTAATATACTATTAGTAAAATAGAGTCCCTTCTATTTAGCCTAAAGCACGAAGGGTATATATACGCATATATAGGTAATTTACTATTTATTCCTATTATTAATAACGCTCCTTACTTATTAAAAGTTAAACGAGGTACTAAGCTTAGAACCCTAGCGCCCTTTAAGTCTAATAAATACCTTAAGCTAAAGACTCGCAATTAACTATAAATAGCCTTTTTAATATCGTTATATAAGGATCTAATATATTATACTATTTTAGCCTTTCTAATTATAAGCTTATAATACTCGCTTAGCTACTAGAGCTATTAGTTAACGAATAAGTAGAAATCTCTAACCTAACTAGTAAGGAAGCGCTCGCTAACTATAGCGTAATAAATAATAATATAACGCTAAATAGCGGAGATATCTATAAAGGGAATATTAACCTAAATAATAGGATAGGTATAACTAAGTCTAAAAACTTACTAGTAGTTATTACTAAAGAAGGTATATATATCTATAACTAAGATATTAAAGCTATTTAACGCCTTAAAGAGGTTATCTTATATTACCCCGCTATCTAGAAGGACTAAGGACTAATTAACCTTCTAGAAGATTAATACCTAAAGGTTAAACTTATTAAAAGATAGTAGAATATAAATATTAAATAATAACCTTATCCTATTAGTAAAGAG
Source organism: Colletotrichum ledebouriae (assembly GCA_036785755.1). Taxonomy (NCBI): domain Eukaryota; kingdom Fungi; phylum Ascomycota; class Sordariomycetes; order Glomerellales; family Glomerellaceae; genus Colletotrichum; species Colletotrichum ledebouriae. The sequence goes on from JAVHLU010001008.1 coordinate 30,261, forward strand.
GATAAGAAACTTATTAATAAAACCTTAGATAAGCTCTACGCTTAGAACTATATAAAATAGGGTAACTCTAGGCTTATACTATTTAGAGCTCCCGTATTTACTATATAGTAAATTATAAATAGTAAGTATAAGGGTTAGATAGTTATAGACTTACGTGCTCTTAATAAAGCTATAATCCCTAACATACACCCTATACTACTATAGTAAGATATTATTAAACGCCTTTATAGTAAACTATAGATTACTATAGTTAACGCTTAATCCTTCTTCTATTAATTTCTTATTAAGAAGGAATATTAAGATCGATTTATTATAATTAGCTACTAGGGATAAGAACGCTTAAAAGTAGCACTTATAGGGTTCTATAATTCGCCTGCTTACGCTTAACGCGTTATAAATAGACTCCTATAACTATATAAGGAATATACCTACGCGTTTATTAATAATATTGTTATTACCTCGAAGGACCTTAATACTTACCTTAAGTATATTAATACGATCCTTAAACTCTTTATAGATATTAGACTCTCGCTTTTAGCAAAGAAGTTATTTATTAGATACCCTTTTATTAAGCTACTTAGCTTTACTATTAACGCTTTTAGACTATTAAATACTTAAGACCGTATTAATGCTATTAATAAGATTAAGTACCCCTCTAACCTCTACTAACTTAAATACTAAATAGGTATAACTAGTTTCCTATAATATATAATACTACGCTATAGTTATTATATTTAACTACTCTAATAGTATAAAACTATATTACTTACCTAAGCCTAAGCTTAAGGGAAGGATAAAGGCGTAGTAAGAAAGGTTTTTTATTAAAAGATAAGTTTTAAACCTATACTAGAAGAAGTAGCTAGCTTTAATAACGTTAAGGATACTTTAATAGCGGATAACGCTTTATTCTATTATAACCTTAATAAGTAGTTATTTATATAGCTTAACTTATTAAAGGAATATAGATACTCCGCGCTAATCTTCTAGCTAGCTAATAACGTTAAATAGAAACCTTATAACCCTAATAAACGTACTAACGTATATCTAATTACTTATATTAGTAAGGCCCTTAACTAAGCTAAATAGAAGTATTAGCTTACTAAACTCGAAGTTACTTACTTAGTATAGGTAGTAAAAAAGTATTAGCTAATACTATATTTATTAAGACGAGACCCTATAATAGTACTTACTAACTATTTAGTAACTTATAATATCGTTAAATAAATAGCGCTATAGTTAGAAGATAAGACGAGGTCTAACTTATAACTTATATTATTATTAGAATATCTTAGCTAGTTCTCCCTAGTATATTATTATATCCCTAGAACGTTGAGTATTATAGCGGACGCGTTATTACGCCTATTTATAATAGAAATCCCTATTAAAGACGTTAGGGAACTTAATAAGATATAGGATAATATACTAATAAGCGTTAACTTTATAATAGAGGTATCTCTTAATAATAACTTTAAGACTAAGCTTATCTAATCTTATACTAACTCTAAGTCTTAGAGTAGAGTATATAAAATACTTTATAAAAAGGTAAATAATATAGACCTTAACTTTATTATACTTAATAGTCTCCTTTACTACGTTAACCCTTATACTAATAAATAAAGGCTCTACATTCCGAAAGAGTTAGTAACGCTACTTATTAAAAAAGCTTATAATAACTATTATTACTTTAGTAAGGAATAAACGTAGAGAGCTATTAATAAATACTTTTATATACTATATCTTAAATAATAAGTTAATAACTACGTAGCTAACTACTTATAATACGGAATAATAAATATAGAACGTTAACTACCGCTTAGCGCGATTAGCTAATATTAATACTAGCTATTCCCTTCTATATAATTACTATAGACTTTATCGTTAGACTTCCTGAAATACCTTCACGGTATTTAAGCTACTAAGTAGAGAACTTCCTACTTCTTAATATAGTACTTACTATAGCTAATAAGTTCTCTAAAGTAATACTTCTTATCCTAGGTTACTTAATATATACTACTAAGATCTAGGGACGCCTCTTTCTTTATAACCTCTAATATAATAACTAGGGAATACTAAAAGCTATTATATCTAATTATAACTAGAAATTCCTATTAAAGTTTTAAACCGCACTATAGGCTAAATTATATACTAAATTAAGATTCTTAATAGTATATTATCTATAAACTAATAGTATTTTAGAACGTAAAAACTAAACCGTTAAACTAGCTATTTATTACTTTCTTAACCTCGTTAATAATAACTAGGTAATATTACTACTAAGCCTTTAATATAACTTTAATAACGCTTACTTATAAGTTATTAGTTATTTACTAAACTAAATCCTATATAGTAAAAATACTAATAATATATTAAATATCTTAGGCGATAGTAATCCTAAAATAAACCGCGAAATCTTCTAAGAGGAAGCAAAAGTTTTAATTATAATAGCCTAGCTATATATAAAGGAATAGTATAATAAAAAATATTATCTTATTACCTTAAAGCTAGGTAACTAGGTATACCTTAAGATAGGATTAGGATATTATCTACTAGGATAGCTAAACCTAACGTATAGCTACTAGTATATTCTATTTAAGGTTCTTAAACGTATTAGTAAGTTAGTATACTACCTTAATATTCTACCTAATATAAATATTTACCTAGTTATATCTATTATCTAACTTATACTAATACTAGCCCCTAGTAGTAACCTATTTAACTATTAAGATAACTACTAAGGCCTAGTTAATATTAAGAAAGATAATAATATTTATTAGCTTAAAGTATATAAGTATTTTAAGATTAAAAGTATTCTTAAGAAGCGAACCCTCGCGCGAGGAAAGGTATAATATCTAGTTAAATAGAAAGGTTACTTACTAATATATACTATTTAGATAAATAAAGACGCTATAAATATAAATAAACTTATTACTATATTTAAAAGCAAGGAATAAGAGATATAATAGCTCTATAGATAAATAAAAGCTTAAAGACTTATCTAATAGGGCGTTAAACTAGTATTAGAGCCTAATAAAAGACTACTAAGGCGCTTAAGAGAAAGGCCTCGTAAGTACCTAACAGAATAATATAATATATATTATAAATAAGGAACGCGCTACTTAAAGAGCCTTAAATAAATAGGTAGACTATAAAGAGTATTATAACTAAAGCTTTATTATAAAATAGAGACGTTTAGCGCGCTTAGTATATCTAAGGACTTTACCCTAATAATAGCGATATTTATATCTATCCTATTAGTAAAGATAACTACGTTTATTACGCCTTCCTTCTTAAACTCCTTCTACTCTTAGTACTATAAGAATCTTTATAAATATAACCGCCCTCCTCGCTAGAAGGTTAATCCCTACTCTTATTTAACTAATAAGAAAAATCTATGCTTAAGTATATATATATAAAATAAATTTACATTACTAGGTAACCCTATTAGTTATTACTACTACCTTCGCCTGCTTAATATTAAGCATACTCTTCCCTCTATATATATATTTCGCAAAAGAGTATTAATACCTTTAACCCCGTTACTATATTATTATTATACTTATATATCTCCCTTTATTACTATTATTCTCTTCTAGACGTTAAGGAACCTTACTAACGCTCTATATCATTACGCGCTTAGCGCTACTAGAGTAACCTATATTATATATACCTAGGTATTACTTTATTATAAATAGATAACGCTCTAAATATAAAGACGCTAAGTATATAACCCTTAACTATATTTACTACTACCTACTTAATATTAAGATCCCTTATAGTAAGCCTAGATACTACGTTTATAACTAAGAAATCTTTAAGTATACTCTTAATTAAGAGACTTAATATTATAGAACTAGTTATAATATTTCTAATACCCTATTTATAATCTACCCGGGTACTAACGCTTACCTAGTTACCTAACTACTATTTATAAACTAAATTAAGTTCTATTACTAATTCCCTAACGCTATTTTAAACCTTAAGTAGCTATTCCTCTATAATATTATATAGAACTCCCTTAAATATAACCTATATTATACTATTAATATCGCTAGAATACCTATTTCTATCGATTCTAGAGAGGCCTTAAGCAGAGATAATAAACCCGTTATTATTAAATATAATTAAGCTAATAAACCTATTAACGCTAATTAGCTTAAATACTCCCTTAATACTAGTTAACCTAACTAAGTTACTAATATTACTAAATATATTAAACCTCGACTATCAACTAATATTATTATAACTAGCACTAGATTAACTCCTATTACTTAGAATAAGACTAATAAGATAGCTACTCCTAAGAAGCAAGCTACTAGTATTAGCACCCCTACTATAATAGATACTATTAAGGCTATTAAGGGAATATAAGTATATAGTAAATATATTAGCTATATCTCCGTACTACTTAATAGATATAAGGAAACCTAGATCGCTCTAACTATAGCGCTCTCTAAAAGTTATATTACTAACGTTAGTACTATTACTCTTAACTTAGGCTAATTTATTAAGTTAGCTACTAATAAGTTTAAGTTTATTATAATAATTATCCCCTAGGGTCTAATATAAGAGAGCCTAGGCTTCCTTAGCCCTAAATAATACCTTATTACTAGGTTATCTACTAAGTATATAGTATTAGCTACTAGCCTAGAGGATCGCCCTAATATTAATCCTTCCTCTAATATTAGCCCCTTTAATACTATTAACACGCCTAGCGCTACTAAGACGCCTAATATTACTACTAGCATTAAGAAGATTATTATTACTAACTAGTAATCCTATACTTATATCGCTAGCTTCTATCGCCTTACCTATTCCTATATAAAGTTCCTAATTACTTAGGAGGTAATTAATATATACCTTTAGCGCCTCTATTTCTTTAATATAACTAACCTTATTACTACCTACTACGCTAAATACTTTACTTTATATATACTTATCTAGAATAGCTTAATTATCCTTAGTCTATATATATATATCCGCGCCTTTAACTCGTTTATAACTAAACGAATTATAAGTAACCTAGAGTTTAGCGCTATATTACTATTCTTTATTATTAAGTAGATATTATAATATAAGTTTCCTAGTATATATACTAAGGATAATACTTATATTAGTTAGGCTATAGTTAATAGTAACGACTTAAGCTCTATCTATACTCTTTTAGACCTTAACGACCCTAAGGCTATAGATATAGCTAACTTTTAGTATAAATACGCTACGGACCTTCGAGGCCTTTATACTAATATCGCTTCCCTCGCTACCTTAATTACTATAATTAAAGATAATAGCGTTACTAAGTTATACCCTAAGGTTAGTAATAAATCTCGCTACCTATTCCTAGAGTAATATAAGGATAATATCTAACTAGCTACTACTTATAGTATTAGTATTAATTAACTCCTAGTTATAGCTAAAGAGATTATTAATAATAAGGATAAGGACTACCCCGACCTCTTAAAAATAGCTAATATAGCGCCTAAGACTCCCTTAGCTTAAAGTAGGATATAATAAGATATATAGAATAGAAAGGAGGTAAGGTTATATATAATTATTTATATATAATAGTATAGCTCTACTTATTAGTACGTTACTATAATAGGAGGTATAAATTACATTTTATACTACGTATCGTAGTTAATACCTTTTTTTTCTTATATAGGTAATTAATACTAAACGCGCTTAGCGTAGTTATCCTACTTAAGGGCGTCTAATACGTTTAACGCGTTAAATATACCTAAGCGCGTTAACTCTTATAAAAGGGCTTATCGCCTTTAAGGAAAAAACCTTCTAAATTTATAGAATTTTCACCTATATTTTTCGCCTACTACGTGGACCGTATTAATAAGCTAGCCCTTATTATTAGGTTAGACCTTAAAGTTATCCCTAGAGATATATAGCTTAAGTAGATATAACTTACTAATACTACCTCTTTATAAAGTATCTATAGATTCTAAGTAATATATAACTTATAAAAATAAAAAGCTATTAATTAATATAGCTTATAATATACTTATCTCCTATCCCTCTTTATCTCTCTTAGTATATATAGCTCTAATAAGAGTAAGAGGTATATATAATATAAGGAGATTACTATATTATTCGCTTATTTAGTAATTATCCTTATAATAAATACTAATAAGAAAGTTCATTTCTTTAAATATAGCTCGCTAGCGCTACTTCTCTATAAGGTACTTATAGATTCTAAGTAGTATATAAGCTATAAAAATAAAAAGCTACTTATTAGTATAGCTTATAATATACTTACCTCCTATCTCTTATTATCTCTACTAGTATATATACCTCTAATAAGTATAGGAGCTAATAGCTAGTAAGAATAAGTAATTACTAATATATTTATACCCTTATTAAAGTTAGATAGAGTTAGCTATAATTAGACTTAGTAAAGAAAACTTTAAAATATAATATAAAGTAGTTATTAAGAATTACTTTTAATAAGGTAATTGTTAAGGATTGCTTTTAATTTTTAAAAGATCTCTTTATAAATCTTTCTTATAAGGTATCTATAGATTTTAAGTAGTATATAAGCTATAAATATAAATTGCTACTCCTTAGTATAGCTTATAATATACTTACCTCTTATTCCTTATTATCTCAGGAGTCACCTCTCATATAGTAGCGTTCACCTTTAGCACCTTGCTAGAAGGTCGACCTTTTAGGTTAAGGAGTTATCTCATATAGTAGCTTTCGTAGCACCTTACTAGAAGGTTTAGCGAGGGTATTACCACGAGAGCCTTAGTAGCCCGTTTAGCTCTAATATAATTAGCCCTAGTATAGCGCGCGTCCGACTTTATATATAGTAGTATTTAGAGGGTTTACTTATAAGTAGTAGGAATATATAGGGTTCCTATACTATTTTCCTTAACTAGTAGAGAGTATAGGTTAAAATACCTATATAGTATTTCCTAAATTAAACTTATAAACTAGGTAAATTTGTTATAGTCTCTTTGCGAAGGGGCTGCGGCGTACTTCCGAACTTAATTTCTTATTATCTCTATTAATACATATACCTCTAATAAGAGTAAGAGGTATATAAAAGATAGTATATTAAGAGGAGATTATTATATAAAGAGACTACTATACTATTTATATATATTAGATACTAGATATTATAATTAATATCCTATTAGAAGAGCTAATGGCTAGCGCTCCTTAGTATAGAGAATAGAATATGTAGTATTACTAATCAGATTTATTCTACCTATAGTATAACCTTACTAATAGAAGGATTCTCCTCAGAGCTATCTATAGCTAGCGCTCTCTAGTATAATAATAACTATTTGTAATATAGGGATCTAGACCCTATATAGGTTATAGGTATTTAGAATATATCTTACTAGGTATTTAAGCTCGGAATTACGCCGCAGCCCCTTCGCAAAAAGACTATAATAAATTCACCTAGTTCGCAGGTATAATTCGGGAAATATTATATAGGTATTTTAACCTATACCCTCTACTAGTTAAGGAAAATAATATAGGAACTCTATATATTCCTACTACTCGTAAGTAAACCCTCGTATAAAGTCGGACGCGCGCTATACTAGGGCTAATTATATTAGAGCTAAACGGGCTACTAAGGCTCTTATAGTAACGCCCTCGCTAAACCTTCTAGTAAGGTGCTGCGAAAGCTATTATATAAGATAACTTCTTAATCTAAAAGGTCGACCTTCTAGTAAGGTGCTAAAGGTGCTGCGAATACTACTATATAAGAGGTAACTCCTTAATTAAAGAGGTCTTTCCTAAGAGGTTCTTATAGCTAGAAGCATAAGAAGCTCTACGAGCAGGGCCTTATACCTCTCCCTCTTCCTTATCTAACTTATAATAAATCCTTAACTATATTAGTACTAGACCTTATATATAAAAACGCTAAGCCTGCGCAAGGTATACCCTTTAATACTAATAATATATAAGAGCTTATTAGAGAGTTTAGTATTAATATAATTAATAAAACCCGCTCTTTCTTTAACTACTCCGTTATATATAGAGAGTATATTATTAATATAGCCCTTAAGAGGGCTCTTATTAATACCCCTAGAGGGGATACTTATTATTATATTATAGCTAAGTAAGTAGACTTAGTAGTAGAAACTAGGCGGGTTATTATATACCCTATAGAGTAGCCCTTCTTTAAGCAGGTCCTCTATACTATTAAGGTAGAGGTAGCCTAGGCCCCTTAGGGGAACGTTAGTAAGTATAGCTTATACTAAATAGAGAGAGCGTTGCTAATAATAGTATAGCTACTAGCGGATAAAGCGGTAATAGAGGTAGTATTAGCAGCGCGGGTAGTATACGAGAGGAAAAGTTAATAGTTTCGTAGTCTATTAAATAATCAAAAACCACGTTATTATTAATGTGAAGTTAAAGATCGTGAGGCTATTAATAAGCACGTATAAGTGCAGCTATAGTTAGGAAAGTTATAATCACGTAACCGAAGGCTATATATTATTAGGAGGCGCGGAGTTAGAAGGTCTGTTGCACTTGAGCAGGTAAAATCACTATGTAGTGGCTAGAGGCCCTTACTAGGTATTTAATATATCCTTATAATACTACTTTAAAGTCTCTTTTATTAATTTCTCTCTCTTATTCCCTCTTAAGGGGGTATATATAATAGCTATAGGTATATATATATCCCTAGTAAGGGCGAAGGTTATAAGTTAGAGCTGCTCTATTATTAGGCTACTACTAATAAAAATACTAGTAGAACTACTTCTCTTAAATTAATAGTAATAAATACTAGTTATAGCGTTTAAGTAGGCTTATATTATATAATATTATTATAATTAATACTATCTTAGCTTATAGTTTTATAAATAAGCTCGCTATAGTAAGTATCTTAATTATTTAAATAATAACTTCCTAGCTAGCCCGTTCCCCTCTACTATTTAGTTCCTTTATATATAGAGGGGTTATTTTAACCTCTATTCCTTTTATATAGGTTTAATCCTTATATCCTATATATCCTATATATCCTATATATCCTATATCTCCTATATCTCCTATATCTCCTATATCTCCTATATCTCCTATATCTCCTATATCTCCTATATCTCCTATAAGTAAAATTACTAATCTCTTAATATCTTATTTAATCTTATAAATAGAAAATCCCTTTTATTAAAATACTTATTACTTAAAAGTATATAGAGCAAGTATAATACTACTATAGGTCTTATTAATATATAAAAAAGTAAAGAGCTAACTAATATATTTATTCTTAATAATAAGGAGCTACTAGTTCTAATTAGAGCCTTTAGGGTAGTTAAATAGATCCTATATAATCTTATAGTAAGGGCATATTATTCTATTTTCTAATATTTATCTTAAAATTACCTATTTAATATATATAACTATATAGTATTAGTATTATAAGTATATTAGACCCTTAATTCTTACCCCCTAAGTAGTATATACTAGCTACCTAAGGGCCTTAGGGCTAAAGTATCTACTTTAGAGATACTAAAGTATTATATTATTACTCTAGTCTATTAGTAGTATAAAAGAGGTATACTTATATATTATAAGTATATATTTTTTATTATTAATAATAATATTAATACTTTAGGGGATCAACTTAGAAATAGTGTATAAGGAATAAGGCTTATATTTAAAGAAGGCGAGGTTCGCTTTTATAATAGGTTTCTTAATTATAATACTATTCTTATAGGTTTTAAAGTAAAATATATAGTTATACTCTAAGGCCTCTGGCTACTGCATAGTGATTTTACCTACTCAAGTGCAATAGACCTTCTAACTCCGCGCCTCCTAATAATATATAGCCTTTAGTTATATGATCGTAATTACTAACTACCTTTCCTAACTATAGCTATACTTATACGTACCCTACTAGATAGCCTCACGATCTTTAACTTTATATCGATAATAACGTGGTTTTTAATTATTTAAACTACGAAACTATCGACTTTTCCTCTCGCGCACTACCCGCGCTACTAATACTACCTCTATTACCGCTTCGT
>JAVHLU010001009.1:0-40245 GCA_036785755.1 Colletotrichum ledebouriae
GAACTAAGAATCTGCGAATTACTTAATAACCTAGTATAGTAGAGGGTTATTTATTATAACTTTAGCCTAGGTAGAATATTTATTAGACCTTTATAATATATAAGGGAAGCTAATAAGAGAAGAGGAGCTAGATAATTTAGAGGTTATAGCCCTTTTTATATTTATAATTAAGGGCTACCCTCGTAGTATCTATACCTTAATCTATAAGCTAGCCTAGTAACCTAGGAAAGAAATTAATAAGGCTTCTATAGAGCTTAAAAGAGAAGAGGTAAAGAATCTCTAGGATATTACTAGGGCCTTCTTTCTACTAAACTATAGTAATTATTACTAGGCTGCGATTTTTATAGATTAGTTAACTAGCTACTACTTCTATTATAACTCTATATAGGACTAGAATAGTAATTAGCGCTTTATTAAGGCTATATAGGACCTTAATATATAGTATTATAAGATAGGAGCCCCTCTATAACTCCGAAAGCTCCTATTAATTAATACCTATATAGTTAATTTAGTCTAGTAGAGGGATAGATTTATATATAGTCTCTAATATATTAAATAAGCTAGAGCTCTAATTTAAGAAGGATTACTATCTCTACGTTTTAGTAGTATAACCTTAAGTAATAGCGTATTATTCTCTAACTCTGAAATCCCCTTAGTTACTCGATATATATTTATAATTACTATAGAGTTCTATAACTTAATTATTAATAGTAGTATAGCTCTATGAGATACCTTATTAAGCTAAGAAGACTTTAAGAAAGTACCTTTCTTCCCTTTACGCCCTCTTACTCCTTTACCTATAGATAATAATATAGTAGACTTTAGAAATAATAATAATATTACGCCGTTTCCTATAGCGGATATTTCTTAACCTATTTATAGATTATTAATATTATCTAGGTCCGCTTTATTTAAAATACTAGATAATAAGCTTAAATACCTTAGATATTAGCTTTAGTTATAGGTCTTATAGACGCTAAGTCGTAGTATAACTATTAAGCTACGCCTAAGAACTATACTTATAGATATACTATTATATCCTAAGAGGCCTAGTCCTTTAAATAAGTATAACTATAGCTATATAAACTATATCTAGTAGAGGGTTAACTAGTAGGATTAGATCGAGCGGAATACGCCTAAGGGAGCGTATTATTATAACTTCTCGCGCTTAGTATAATAGGGCGGCTAGTTTTAGCTATACTAAGGATTAGAGTAGGATAAGGAGTATAATAAAAAAGAAGAGGTAATAAAGCTATTATTAAGATATAACTCATAATAGAAGATAGTTAAACCTAAGGGACCTTCTTAATAATAAGATCGCCTACTTAGAAGACGTTATTAATAAATTAGATCTATAAATAGAGTTTATTTACTATTTCTATAAAGTAGTTTTATTTATTTTTTAAGACTCTCCTTTATAATATTATAAAGAGTCTTAAGGGGATAATTAGATTAGAATAGGATAGACTTAGCTATATAACTTTTAGAAAACTCCCTTAGCGTATAAACCTATTATAAGGAGACTATAGAGTAGATTATAGAAGAGAGGAGCGTAGTAGAGGGGAAGGGAGTATTATTATTATTACTATTAGTACCTTAATAACCCTATACCTCGTTTTTTAGTAATTTCTTAGCGAATTAGCGCCTAATAGAGATAGTCTCTTTAGATTAGATCTGCGAATTACTCTATATATCTTTTAAGCCTACTCCTAATATTCTTACCCGTTTATAAGTAGAGCTATGTTATTTGTTATCTTTCTAGTTCCTATCGGTTCTAGCCCTTTTTAGTAAGTAATATAGTTTTATACTATTGGAGTAGTTAAATATAATAACTATAGCGTAGTAATTTATATTATAGAAAACTAGTTATACCTATCTAGTATTTAAGCTAGCGGAGGTTATAGGGGTACTTAATCTTCTTAATAGCGTTAAAACGGTCTTAAGTATTTAATACTCTAAATATATTAATAACAAAGCTAAGTGGCTTAATAAAAGGGTATCTAATAAACGACTTTTTTACTAAAGGCGAGAGTCTAATATCTATAAAACGTTTAAGAATTATATTAAGGTACTTAAGGTAAGTATTAAGGTCCTTGGAGGTAATAATAATATCGTTAATAAACGCGTAGGTATATTCCTTATATAGTTATAGGAGTCTATTTATAACGCATTAAGTATAAGCAAGCGAATTACGGAATCCTATAAATACTACTTTTAAGCGTTCTTATCCCTAGTAGCTAACTATAGTAAATTTATCTCGATATTCCTTCTTAATAAGAAATTAATAGAAGAAGGATTAAGCGTTAACTATAATAATCTATAGTTTACTACGAAGGCGTTTAATAACGTCTTACTATAGTAGCATAGGGTATATGTTAGGGTTTATAGCTTTATTAAGAGCATATAGGTCTATAACTATCTAACCTTTATACTTACTATTTAAAATTCGCTATATAATAAATATAGGCGTTCTAAATAGTATAGGTTTAGAGTTACCCTATTCTATATAGTTTTAAGCGTAAAGCTTATCTAACGTTTTATTAATAAGTTTCTTATCCTCTTTATTCAAAGAATAAGGTTATTATTTAATATTTATATTCTACAATTCGTTAATAAGTTCGACCTTAAGGTATTAGTCTTCTAGAAGATTAATTAATCCTTAGTCCTTCTAGATAGTAAGGTAATATAATATAACCTCTTTAAGGTATTAAATAGCTTTAGCGTCTTAGTTATAGATATATATATCTTCCTTAGTAATAACTACTAGTAAGTTTTTAAGGTTAGTTATACCTATCTTACTATTTAGGTTAATATTCCCCTTATAGATATCTCTATAATTTAGCGTTATATTATCGTTTATTACGCCTTAATTAGTATACGCTTCCTTACTAGTTAGGTTAGAGATCTCTACCTATTTATTAACTAATAGTTCTAGTAGCTAAACGAGTATTATAAGCTTATAATCTAAAAGGTTAAAAATAGCGTAATATATTAGATCCTTATATAACGATATTAAAAAGGCTATTTATAGTTGATTATAAATTTTTAGCTTAAGGTATCTATTAGACTTAAAAGGCGCTAGGGTTCTAAGTTTAGTACCTTGTTTAATCTTTAATAGTTAAGGAGCGTTATTAATAATAGGAATAGATAGTAAATTACCTATATATATATATACATATACCTTTTATACTCTAGGCTAAATAGAAGGGACTCTATTTTACTAATAGTATATTAATTTAAATAGCGGAGTAGTTATATAGCGCGATAGTTATATTTCTAGTAGTATATATATTATAAACCTAGGCCTCTGGCCACTGCATAGTGATTTTACCTGCTTAAGTACAATAGACCTTCTAACTCCGCGCCTCCTAATAATATATAGCCTTCGGTCACGTGATTATAACTCTCCTAACTATAGCTATACTTCTACGTGCCTATAGCCTCACGATCTTTAACTTTATATTAATAATAATGTAGTTTTTAATTATTTAATAGACTATAAAACTATCGACTTTTCCTCTCGTATACTACCCGCGCCGCTATTAAATACTGCCTCTATTACTACTTTATCCGCTAGAAGTTATTACTATCTTTACTATGCCGTTATTAGTAACGCTCTCTCTATTTAGCGTAAGCTATACTTACTAACGTTTAAGCCCTAATAGGCCTAGGCTACTTAGGCTACCTCTACCTTAGTAATATAGAGGACCTGCTTAAAGAAGGGCTACTCTATAGGGTATATAACGACCTGCTGAACTTCTACTACTAAGTTTACTTACTTAGCTCTAATACTATCGCGCTTTATAGAGTCCCCTATAGGGGTACTAAGGTAAGCCCTCTTAAGGGTTATACTAATAATACGCTCTCTATATATAATAGAGTAGTTAATAAAAGAGTAGGTTTTATTAATTATATTAAAGCTAAACTCTCTAATAACCCCCTCTATATTATTTATACTAAAGGGTATACCTTACTTAGGCTTAGTATATTTATATATAGGGTCTAGTGCTAATATAGTTAAGGGATAAGGATAAGGAAGAGGGAGAGGTATAAGGCCCTGCTTATAGAGCTTCTTATACTTCTAGCTATAAGAACCTCTTAGGAAAGACCTCTTTAGTTAAGGAGTTACCTCTTATATAGTAGTATTTACCTTACTAGAAGGTCGACTTTTTAGGTTAAGGAGTTATCTTATATAGTAGCTTTTATAGTACCTTTAGTACCTTGCTAGAAGGTCGACCTTTTAGGTTAAGGAGTTATCTTATATAATAGCTTTTACCTTACTAGAAGGTTTAGTAAGGGCGTTTCTAGGCCATAAGAGCCTTAGTAGCCCGTTTAGCTCTAATATAATTAGCCCTAGTGCGGCGCGTATCTGACTCTATGCGAGGGTTTACTTATAAGTAGTAGGAACGTATAGGGTTCCTATATTATTTTCCTTAACTAGTAGAGGGTATAGGTTAAAATACCTATAGGGTATTTCCCGAATTATACCTATAAACTAGGTAAATTTATTATAGTCTTTTTGCAAAGGGGCTGCGGCGTAATTCCGAGCTTAATATTATAAACCTTTAAAAGGACTTTTAAATAGATTTAAGAGGGAATTTCAATATTATTATAAGATATAATCTAGATATACGATTCTAAGTTTAGGAAATTGAGCCTATTAAGTATATTAAAGTCTTACCCTATAAGTAAATTAGTATCTAAATATAGGATAAGCTATATACCTATATAAAGCTTACTAGTTATTATATAACTATTAGGTTATTATCCATATATAAGAATTAAGAAGGTTACCTAAGCAATAGTCTTAGGGCTTCTAATACCTTAGAGCTTAAATACCTTAGGTTCTCTTAAGAGGGTACGGAATTATTATAAGTAGGCTTTACTTATAACTAAGCGGTCTATACTAGTATTAACGTAGACTACGATTAGCAGTCTGTTACGATAGCCTCGGATAATAATCTTAGCGTATATATAATAATATAAATATATAACTATATAACTATATAGCTTAATAGGACTAATAAGTGTTATATTTAGCTAATGGGATAGAAGGGTCTAATATAAGAAAATACTCTCGAAGTTAGTATATAGCTTAGCGTTATAAAGGTATATTTCATAAGAGTAGATTCTAAGATCCTTAAGGAGCAAATTTTAGAATAAGTTAATATTAAGAATAGGGTACTTATCCTAATATCTAGGGATATAACCTAGAGGGTATTTATAGTAATAAGTAGGTTAAGTAACTAGGTTAATATACTCGGGATTATTTTCTTATTACTCCTAGTTATCCTTGTTATTAGTACTAATAACTAAGTCTTCTTCGTATAAATCTAAATCCTCGCTAGCTTTAATATACTAGATATAGTTAAAGTCGCCCTTATTTAATAAAGTATATACTTCCTCTTTTGCTTGCTTATAACTAGTCCCCTTTGCTATATATACTAAAAGGTAACTAGGCGGTTAAGGGTGCTAAACGTGTTAACTAGGCTATTTATATTAGTATTTAGGCTTTCGCTATTAGTTAAACTAAATTTCCTTACGAGAGGAGCTTAATAAGGGTTTAGTAGTAATATTAGTAGCTTGCTTTATAGGTCTTAGTAGTAATAGACTAGATTTAGTCTCTTTTAGGTTTATATAGTATAGGTAACGAGTAGTAGTAGTATAGCCTATTTTTAAAGTCTCTTTTAGTAATAATCGTATCGCTATAGTTCCTATATAGGTCGTCTTAATAGATAATTAAACTAATACTTACTAGGATCTTTTAGTAAATATTTAATACTAGCTAGGGATTATCTTCTATAGGCTTGCGATAAACTTATTATAGTTCGTATTACTAGTTAGCTAAGGAATACTAATAACTAGTTCTATATCTATCTTATTATATATAATAGTTAATACCTTAAATTCGCTCTCTTCTATATCCTTATAAACTTAAGTAACCTGAGTTATCTAGTATTAAATGTTATATTAATTATATATATTATATAGAGTATACCTCTCCTTAGTTAAATATACTTTAGTAATTCTTTATAATAAATAAAAACGTTTAAGTAATAACTCTTTCTAACGGTCTAACCTGTAGTTAGGGTCCTTAAGTTCCGCTTTCTTATTAAATATTAGATTAGCGTAGTACTAGTCCGAGGTATACCTTAATAAGGTTCGATATAGGGTAAGGGTAGCTATAGCTAGGGTCTTATTATCTAACTTAATATAGCTATTAATAATATTAATAAAACGATATTTATTTTAATAGATAGTCTTTAAACTACTATTAATATATATATTATTAACTTCGTTATTATATAGAAGTAGATTAAATAACCTAATTATATTAGTTCTAAAACGAGGAGTAGTCTATTACTAGGATATAGATAATAAATAAACTTTAAACCCTTTAGCCTCTAGCTACTCTAATTATAATTAATAAGAATATTATAAGTATATAAGAATAGTACCTAGAGTACTTTTATTTACTTACTATATAAGAGTCTAAATAAACCTATAAGAACTAAGAGTTTAAATAGATTAACTATCTAGTTATAGAGACTATTACTTATAATATTATTATACTTATATATATAAAACTTCTTACTAAAGGGGATATAACCCTTTATAGCTTTATTATTAATCTTAAATATTACTATACTATAAGCGAGGCTAGTATTATTATTATTATTTAAGAGGAGTATATCTAGGTCCTAGAGAAAGTAAATAAAAGTATTAATCCTAATACCTAGATTAAGGACTTTAGGGGTATTTATTTCTATACTACTTAGCCTAAGCTTCCTAAGGTAAGTAATACCCTTATTTTAAAAACCTTTTTTTAAATAATAGGTTATTACTTTATACCTACTTAAGCTAATATAGAGATTATAAATATCCTTAAATATAAGTAGGTAGGGATATTAGTCTCTAATATAAGCTAATATACTAATATATTTAAGAACCTCTTATATAAAGATATACTCTACTTAAGATTATAAGGATAAAGCGCTAGGGTTCTTATAATACTAGCTAGCTGTATTAAGTTCGGAATTACGCCGCAGCCCCTTTGCAAAAAGACTATAATAAATTTACCTAGTTCGTAAGTATAATTTAGGAAATACTATATAGGTATTTTAACTTATACCCTCTACTAGTTAAGGAAAACAATATAAGAACCCTATATATTCCTACTACTCACAAGTAAACCCTCTAAATATTACTATATAAAGTTAGATGCGCGCTATACTAGGGCTAATTATATTAGAGCTAAATAGGCTACTAAGGCTCTTATAGCAACGCCCTCGCTAAACCTTCTAGTAAGGTGCTATAAAAGCTACTATATGAGATAACTCCTTAACCTAAAAGGTCGACCTTCTAGCAAGGTATTAAAAGTAAAAGCTACTATATAAGATAACTCCTTAACCTAAAAGGTTAACCTTTTAGTAAGGTACTATAAATACTACTATATAAGAGGTAACTCCTTAACTAAAGAGGTCTTTCCTAAGAGGTCCTTATAGCTAGAAGCATAAGAAGCTCTACTACGAGCAGGGCTTTATACCTCTCCCTCTTCCTTATCCTTATCCCTTAACTATATTAGTACTAGACCCTATATATAAAAATACGCTAAGCCTAAGCGAGGTATGCCCTTTAGTATAAATAATATAGAGGGGGTTACTAGAGAGTTTAGTCTTAATATAATTAATAAAACCTACTCCTTTATTAACTACTCCGCTATATATAGAGAGCATACTATTAGCATAGCCCTTAAGAGGGCTTACCTTAATACCCCTAAAGGGGACTCTATAAGGCGTAATAATATTAGAGCTAAGTAAGTAAACTTAGTAATAGAAGTTTAGTAGGTTATTATATACCCTATAGAGTAGCCCTTCTTTAAGTAAGTCCTCTATATTACTAAAGTAGAGGTAGCCTAGGCGGCCTAGGCGAACGTTAGTAAGTATAGCTTATACTAACTACTTTAATATAGAGAGAGCGTTACTAATAATAGTATAGCTAGTAGACGAAGTAGTAATAGAGGCGGTATTAGCAGCATAGGTAGTGCGTAAGAGGAAAAAATAATAGTTTCGTAGTCTATTAAATAATTAAAAACTATATTATTATTAATATAAAGTTAAAGATCGTGAGGCTATTAATAGGTACGTATAAGTGTAGCTGTGGTTAGGAAAGGTAGTTAGCAATTATAATCACGTGACCGAAGGCTATATATTATTAGGAGGCGCGGAGTTAGAAGGTCTATTGTACTTAAGCAGGTAAAATCACTATGTAGTGGCTAGAGGCCACTAGCTAGCTATATAGATAAGGCTAACTTATTAAACATTCCTATAACTAGTAACTTATCTAGTAGTAAATAGTATTTATATAAGTCGAGCTATTAATAGCTAAGTATTAATTATAACTACTTAGAAGCTACCTTAACTATATACTACTAGAAAGGCCTTTATATATTAGTAATAAATATATAAGTAGCTTAGATCTACAACTAGTTAAATAATAACTTACGCTTTATTAATCTTTATATTGAACTTACTTATAAGGGCTAGCTATATACTATACCTTATAAGAGTAAGAACTACTAAAATAATAAAGGGGGTAATAAGGGTTTATCTAAGAAATCTAATATAGCCCTAAGCTACCCTATTAATATAGTAATAGTTACTTTCTATAGAGCCCTCTTAAATAAGATTACGGATAATATAGTTAAT
Organism: Colletotrichum ledebouriae; assembly: GCA_036785755.1. Lineage (NCBI taxonomy): Eukaryota > Fungi > Ascomycota > Sordariomycetes > Glomerellales > Glomerellaceae > Colletotrichum > Colletotrichum ledebouriae. The sequence continues at coordinate 8,709 of JAVHLU010001009.1, forward strand.
ATAGATAAAGAGTACCTAAGTATTTTTATAACCCCCTACTTAGGACCTTATATATTATATAAGTTTATAGTCCTAGATAACTATAGAGGAATATACCTAGTAAATAATAAGTCCCTACTTATATCCTCCTTAATTAGGTATTATAATAGAGAACGGGTTAATTCTAGAATAGCTTTATACCTAGTTATTATGAAAAATATATAGATTATTAAGAATATTCTTAATAGCTTAAAAGGCGTAGATATAGAGGACCTTATGCTTTATAATATAGGATATATAGAGAACTTTTATATTAATATTATTTCTAAAGCGCTATTTTAGAAGATAAGTATCTAGTATTTAGGGTATAACTGCATACTTTACTTTAGAACCTATAAGAATAGCGTTATAATTAAGAAACTTATTAAGAAAGCGAACCTTACTTTCCTTAAATATAAGCGTTCTTCCTTATACTCTATTCCTAAAGAGATCCCCTGAGGTATTAATATTATTATTAATAATATAAACTATATACTTATACTATATAAGTATACTTCTTTTATACTACTACTAGACTAAAGTAATAATATAATACTTTAATACCTCTAGAGCAGCTACCTTGGCCCTAAGGCTCTTAAATAGCTAGTATATACTACTTAGGGGGTAAGGATTAAGGGCCTAATATACTAGGATGGGATGAGATAGAGTTGGCTGCGCAGCTTTCGAAAAAGCCCCTTTAGCGCACGGGCCCTATTGCAGGAAGACTATAGAGTAGAGCGTAGAGGAGAGGAGCGTAGCGAACTTTATTATCATTTATAAACAATTATAATATAAACCTTAATAATCCTATACCTCGTTTTTTTAGTATTTTCTTAGCGAATTAATACCTAATTTAAATTATCTCTTTTAATTAGATCTATAAATTATTTTATATATCTTTTAAGCCTACTTTTAATATTCTTACCTGTTTATAAGTAGAGCTATATTATTTATTATCTTTCTAGTTCCTATTAGTTCTAGCCCTTTTCTAATAATACCTAGAAGCGGATTCTTTTACTCTTTTTAATAGCTTTTATAAGCTTCTTAGAGAGTTAGGTGCCTTTACTATACTTATATATCCCTGCTATTAATATATATATATATATATAATTAATCTACTTTAAATATAATAATAACTTAAGAGATTTATAAATAATAAATAATAACGATACGAATAATAATAAAAACGTAGTTTAAAAGAGAGGAAGATATTCGCAGACCTACCTTAGTTCCGAGGGAATAGTAATAGCTATGCCTTTTATAGAATTAAGGTAGGAATAATATAAACCTTAAAATCCTCCCTTTCTCTCTTTTTTTTATACTATTAGTAGGTTTTAGCGAGCTTATTCCTTTCCTTACCCCTTATATGTTATTATAACTACTATTATTTAACTAGCGAGTTATAGCTATGGTAGCTAAGAAAGCTATATATAATACTAATATAGAGATTAGTAGTCTTACTAAGCTAACAAGTATAGCGAGATTAACTAGATTAGTAACTAGAGACTAATAAACCCCTTATAATTATAGCCCTAAGTACTAAGAGTAATATACTAGCTTTTAAGAGATACTAATATAGTAAAGCTATAAATTCTTCTAAGATAAGAGGGTTATTAGGAAGACCCTTCTATATTAAGTAATAAGACTTAAAATATATCTATAAGAGCTTGGAGTAATAAGATCGAGGTTATAAAACCTTTCTTATATTTATTTAGTTATTTAGGTTATATTATTTCCTTTTTTATTTATTTAAAGAAAGTTATAACTACCTATTTTATCTTATTATTTAAAAGATATTATAATAATAACTTTATTTTATTAACTGGAAGACTCTATTACTTTAACTATATAATATTAATTTTAATATTTATAAACTTATAAGTATTTTATCTTCTTCTTTCTTAGCTAGCTTAGATACTAGATCCTCTTCTAATAAGGGGAAATAGCCTAAAGAAAGATTTATAAGAGCTTTATTTAGTAAGATATAACCTTATACTATAGGATAGCTAGCCTCTAATAATAATATAGATAGGTCTACGAATCCTATTTCTAAGATAGGAATAATACCCTTAAGTACTCTATATTCCCCTAAAGGAAGTTATACTAATTAAGATATTATAGCCCTTACTAATCTCCTTATAAGACGCCCTATTATTATAGTAATAACTCCTTATTTAACTAGAGCGCCTAAGTTTATAGGTACTAATATCTTAGACTTTATTACTAACTATAAGAGCTTTTTAGAACTTTATTATAAGAATATTAATAATATAAAGAATAAGGTCTATATATATAGCTCTAGCGACTATTAAGATATAGTAAAATCTTATATTAGTAAAGCTAAGACCTAGAAGGAAGCTAAGGAGAAACTTCTATATTAGTTTAGATTTATAAACCTAAAGTCTTATTAGGACCTTAATAAGGACCTTTAGAACCTAGTTATAAGATCTTATATTAAGGATAATAACCCTTCTTAGGTTATAATATTAATTATTACTATTTAATAGCTTTAATAGAGAGCTATTTAGTATAGAGACCTAGAACTTACTAATACTAAGCTTATTTATATTACTTATTACTCCTTTTAAGAAAGAGCTATAAGGGCTATAGCCTAAAGTCTTAGCTACTAGCCTATAGAGGTTATTTTAAAATAGTAGGTTATAATAGAAGACGCCCTAATTAAATAGTTTACTACTTACTAGCAACTTTAGTAGTTATCTAGCCTTATTAAGCCTAAACAAATAATAATACTTTAAGTCCTTATAATAATAATCCTAATAAGGTAGAGGGCTAAAGCTAAGGAACTTTTTATAGCCTAGATTACTAGCTTAATTATTAACTCTCTCGTAGAGAACTTTAGGACCTTAAATATTAATAGAGCTAATTATAAGATAGATATCTTAACTCTTATTAAGAGAGTTACTAGCTAAGGAGATAATACTTTTAATCTAAATACTATAGAAGCTATTAAACCTTATAAATAATAATCTTAGGATTATTTATAAACTTAATACTAATAATAGTAATACTTTTACTTATAAGCTAAATATAGAGATTACTAAGGAGGATACTAGTAAAACTAGGGATTTAAAAGAGGTAGAGTAAGAGGAGGCTATAGAGGCTTCTAATAAGATAGACTACTATAATATATACCTTTCTAAGCTATAGGGGCTTACTAGTTTTATAGCGCTATTAACGATATTATTATTAGCTATATTAAGTATCTCGAGGCTAGCTAGTATGGGTTTACTACTATATATCGCCCTATTACTTTATTAGTACCCTAGATATAAGTACTAAGGTTAAGACGGGTATTATTAATAAAGGCTATAACTATAAATTAACTAATAGCTGGACGACTTTAAAGTATATCCTAATTAACGAGGATATCTTTATATACTATATAGTTATTATAACTAAGTTATTAGAAAGGTAGTAGCTAAAGCTTTTAGAGGAGGTTATAAGAGTTATTAATTATAATAAGGTATGCCCTAAACTATCTATTAGCTTTACGAATTTATTAAAGGATACTATATAATTATATAACTTTATAGATATAACGTTCTTTAGCTTTAAGCTAAAGAACTAGTATATTAACCTAATAGAAGATATTACTATTATAGAAAGAGGGAAAGCTAGAGGTTATTATATAGAACCTTATAATACTTATTATTACTAGTCTCCCTAGATAGTGAACCTACTTATAATTTAAAACCCTTATATTTAAATTACCTAGAGAGTTATAGAGCTACTAGATAATAAAGAAGAAGCTAAAGATATTATATTACTAAATACCCCTAAGGAATAAGTTTAGTAATAGAAGTAGAATAAATAAGATAAGCCTTAGATTTAATATAGTAATTTATAGACTAGCTATACTCTTACTCTTAAGCTATATAATAGGAGAGTAAATAGGAAGGTAGCTATTACTAAAGCCTTCCTTTATTAGAACTAGCCTAATTAGAATAGAATAGTTAATAATATTACTAAAGCTATAATTAATAAGTATAAGGATAAATATAACTTAAAGGTATAAGAGGTTTTCGTTCTTACTAATATTATACTTCTAAATTAATTTAATAAGATAGGAGCTAGTAATAAGGAGCTATAGGAATAAATAGATTAATAGAATAATAATAAGAACTATTCTAAAGGCTAAGTAACTTTAGCTACTATCTCTATAGACTTACTTAAGGATTTATAAACTAAGGTAATTTAGTTTAACTACTATATAATTAATCCTATTTTTAAAATAGGTAATATAATAGAAGATTAGGATTTAGTATTACTTCTACTACTAAGACGTATTACTACCCTAGACTTCGTTATAACTTATTAGTAGATTACTATTACTCTTTATAGCCCTATAAATATACTAATTAGAGGGATTATTAATAGTAGCTCTGCTATTAACCTTATTAGTAAAAGTTATATTAAGCGCCTAGGCTTATAGAGCGATATAGTTAAGATAAATATAGGGATCTATAGGATTACTAATAGAGAGCGGAGGACCTAATTTAGGAGTATAGTTATAAATAACGTTTATATTAGTAATAATTAGATTTAAAATATTAGCTTTTTTTATTTTCCTTAAAAATACTTATAATAAGGACCTAGTACTAGGAGCTCTCTTTATCTTAAAGACTTAAATCACGCTAGATTATATATAGAACTAGATTATTAGAGTCCTTTAGTCTAGGAATATTAAGATTAATATCCTATTAGTATTATATATAGGAGACTTAACTACTCGCTTCTTAGAAATTATTACTTAGATAGACGACTTAATTTCTTCTTAATATTAATATACTCTCTTATCTCCTATAGAGGAGGGGAAATAGAGGCTATTATTAATAAACTTAATATAGTAATAGGCTTAGAATTTATAGGCGATAATTAATAAGTTAATAATACTAAGGATAAGGAAGAGCTAGATATAACGCTAGGGAGTATAAGGGTATACTAGGATATTAAAGCGATTTAATAAGCTTTTAAAAGCTTTTATAACTTACTAGACGAAGTTAAGTAATAATTAGCTCTAGAAAAGGAAGTTATTATTATTCTTTAAGAGTTTAAATTAATTCTTAATAAAGTCCTAGAGATTATAATCTATAATAAAGTTACCCCTAAGCTTAATAAGATCTATAAAGCGATTATAAGTATAGTATATATAGTAGGATATAATAGCTATAATAATAATTATTAATATTATATTTATAGACCTAAGAAATGATTCTTAAAGAAGAAAGTACCTAGGAGGAAGTATAAATTAGTATATGAGAAAGGAGTTAAAGTTATTATAGCTATAAATACTACTTTCTCTAATAATAATTATAAACCTATACTAATAACGCCTATATTACTAATAGAAGATATTAATATAATATATAAGACGAAAGATAAGAAGATTTAACTTATTAATAACGTTATATTAGATAGCTTAACCCTAGATAGAAACCTAGAGTAGAAGTTAAAGGTATAAGTAAAAGCTAAGAAGAATATAATCCTAGATCCTAGCGCCCTATTTATAAGCCTAGCTATACTAAAGTTTTTAACTATTAAGTAAGGAATAAGACTTATAAGAGCTTAATAAGAAGCTATCCTAAAAACTATTAATTATCTATAGCTTAAAGAAAAGAAGCTCCTTTTAGCTATTCTTATTATAAGAGAGAAGGCTTTAACCTAGGAGTTTAAGTATTATAGCTCTATATACCTTTTTATTATACCTCTATAAATAATTTAAATAGTATTATATAAGATATAGTAAGTAAAAGGAATCCTAATATTAAGAGGACTAGAGTAGGATATTTTTATAATTCTAAAGGATAGACTAAAGAAGGGAATCCTTAAGTAAAGTTATATAGCCTATTATAATCTATTCTTCCTTATATAAAAAAGGATAGTAAGATAAAGCTTATTAACTTAGTAACTAAGATAAATATAGTTATAATATAAGACGTAGTATTACCCCCTTTTAGTAGACGATGTTTTAGAAGACTTTGCTATATATTAACTATTATTACTACTAGACTTCTTCTTAGGATATACCTAAGTCCCCTTAGACCTTATAAGTAGAGACTTAATAATATTTATATTACTTATTAGATTACTATAGATATATATATTACCTTAAGGAGTAATAAACTTAGTTACTTAGTTTATATAGGTTATAATTAGAATCCTATATAACCTTATCCCTAGCTACTATAACGCTTTCCTTAATAATATTGCTATTAAAGGACTAACTTTATAATATAATAAAGAAGAGATTAAGTCTTATCTAGGGATTTATAGATTTATTTTAGAATATTTATAGAATATTAATAAAGCCCTAGTTAATTTAGAGTTAGTAGAGTATATAATAGTAGTAATTAAGTTATAGTAGGGTAAGGAAGTAGTAATAATTATTAGCTATATTTATAGTATTAAGAGGTATTATCTAGAGGAAGCGAAGATAGTTAAGATCTATAAATAAGCTATTTATACTAATTTAATAGAGTTAAGGGCCTTCCCTAGGATCACGATATTCTATAGATCCTAGGTAAAGGACTACTCTATTATTATAAAGCTACTTACTAACTTACTTAAGAAGGATACCTTATTTAACTAGGAGGAGGAGTAATAGATAGCTATAAATACCTTAAAGATAATACTTATAAGGGCCCTAATCCTTATTACTATAGATTATAGCCCTAAAGGAGGAGATATCTACTTTATAGTTAATACTAGTAATATAGGATAGGGTAGAGTCCTAGGATAATTTATTAATAACTAGCGCGTAATCTCTCGCCTTAAGAGTAATACTTAGCTAGGACTAGAGCTATTATATAATACTAGGAAGAAGGAATTATATAATATTCTAAATGCTTTAAAGAGGGTATATACGAGGGGTTAGACCTGAGTTTACTTAATAAGAGGTCGCTATAATACTATTTATTTAAGCTAAAGAGGAAAAGGGGAAGTTTTCCTCTCTAGTAGAGATTTTACTAGTCTATAGGGAATAACTAGGTAAGCCCTAGGTAAGCCCTAGGTAGCTCCTTAAGGCGGTAAACCTAGGTAGAAGCCTAGGTAAGCTTAACCTAGGCGTAGCTTATAATACTATCCCCCCTCCTAGCTAGTCCCCCCCTAGTCGTAGGCCGGGTTACTATTATTATCTATAACTAGTCTATATAAGGCTTTATACCTATCTACTATAGCAATCTCTATAATAGCCTCTATAGGCTCCTAGGTAGGCTCTATATACCCCTCTTATTTAACTAGGACCTCGCGCCTCTACCCTCGTCTAACTACTTTCTATTATACTATATATATCTCCTCTATATACTACTCGAATTCGCTATTATTAGCTATAATTAGTAGTAGCTAGGGGTCTATCCTTATTTATATAAGTAAGGGGTCCTCTAGTACCCTCTAGAGGAGGTCTATATAAAACCTTAGGTAGATATTACTAGGTACGTCTAACTTAATAATATATAGGCTTAGGACTCTAACTATTATATATTTATAGTATAATTATAATAACTTCTTACTAGGCCTAGGGCTTTTATAGTTAGCTATTAAAAGCTAAACCTTATTACCTACCTAGTACTCCTCTATAAGCGTCTTATACTAGTTTATATTCTCCTCGCTATACTATTAAGTAGCTATAATACTTACTTAGATAAAGTCTACTACTTCTTATAGTCTTATTACTAGGAGGGTAGCTACTATATCCCTAGAGGGGGCTTCTTCTACTATATTATCTACTATAAGTATAGGGTTAATATAGTACCTATATTCTAAGAAGAATAGCGAGAGCCTAGTTATACTATTAACCCTATTATATAGCACTAGCTAGGTAATAAGTAAGAGCTACCCCTAGTTATCTTATACCTAGGTTTTAAATATATATAAAATAGCTTATATCTCCTAGTTCTACCTCTTAGTATTACTATTAGTCTATAGGTAATATATAGTACTTAATAGCCTCCTTATACTAGTAACGTAGTAGAATTTAGCCTAGAAGTAGCTTACCTAGTTAGACCCTTAATTACTAATAATACTTCGTAGGAACCTATAGAATTAGAAGTAGGAGGTAAGGAACTAGTAGGTATAAGCTTCTACCTCTATAGTACCTATCTCCTCTAGTATTACTAACTTACCTAGCCTATCTACTATAACCTATAAGTATTAGCTAGTATTATCCTTTATAGGTAATAAGTCTATAATAAAGTCTATTAAGAGGTCTAAGTATAACTAGGTAGGTACTAGTAGGGGCTTTAGGAAGCCCCTCTTAGCTTGCCTCTAGATATATATCCCTCTATAGATATTATAGTTCCTTATAAATCTCTATACTATCTATAATTATCCTAGCTAATAGAACTACTAGCTTATTATTTCTAGTATATTATTATAGCCTAGGTAAGTAGTTATACTTAAGTTATAGCTCTATTAAATAATCTTTATATAGAGCTCCCCTAGTAAGTTATTATTATCCTCCCCGCTAGGTACTTATAAAGATCCCCTTAAACGTTAGTCTCCCCTAACTATTAATATTATACTTACTAATTTAAACCTTAGCTTTTATGTTTAGTAGGAAGCTCTAAAGCTAGTAAGTAACTATATAGTATATAGCTTTATATATTATATCCTTTTTTATAGTTTCTAGCTATAATACCTATAGTTTAGGGTTACTATAAAAGATTATAGTATCTAGGATATTAGTATAGCTCTTCTAACTTCTCCTTACTAGGGGGCTAACTATAGGGCCGCAGGGGTCGGTATAGTTTAGTAGAAGCTATTACCCCTACCCCTAAAGTTTTTAAGTACGTAGAAGGAATATATTACCTAGGTATAATAAATAAGGTATAAGATTACTATAGATAGGGCGTTCTATACTATTAGTAATATCTACTTAAAGTTTTATATAGATCTCCTCTAGAGGGTACTAGAGGACCCCTTACCCGCGTAGATAAGGATAAACCCCTAGCTAGTACTAATTATAGCTAATAATAGCAAATTCGAGCAGTATATAGAGGAGATATATATAGTGCGATAGAAAGTAGTTAGGCGAGGGCGGAGGCGCGAGGTCCTAGTTAGATAAGAGGGATATATAGAGCTTACCTAGGAGCCTATAGAGGCTATTATAGAGACTGCTATAGTAAATAGGTATAAAGCCCTATATAGACTAGTTATAAATAATAATAATAACCTAGCCTACGCCTAGGGGGGGACTAGCTAGGAGGGGGGATAGTATTATAAGCTATACCTAGGTTAAGCTTACCTAGGCCTCTACCTAGGTTTATTACTTTAAGGAGCTACCTAGGGCTTACCTAGGGCTTACCTAGTTACTCCCTATAGACTAGTAAAATCTCTACTAGAGAGGAAAACTTCCCCTTTTCCGCTTTAGCTTAAATAAATAGTATTATAGCGACCTCTTATTAAGCAAACTCGGGTCTAACCCCTCGTAGTTATTAAGATTCCTAAGATAATAAGAGAGAAGGAAAAGGAGTATATTAAGAGAGAAGATCTAGGGGATATATAAGGTTTCTTTTATTATAACTTATTTTAATTAATAATTTATAGACCTATTCTTATTTTATCTTCCTTTTATCTCTTAGTTTAAAAGTTTAAAATTCTAGAGATAATATTCCTAAACTTTAGAAATAAGGGTAAGAGATAGTATTAGTAACTCCCTACTTATTTAAAGTATACCTCCTTATTACTATTCGATATAATTATAGCTTAAATAACTTTAATATCTATTAGTAGTTATGATAAGGTTATAAAGCCTAGGAAAGTATAAGATCCTTAACCTTCTAGTAATAATAGTAAAGCCCCCCCCTTATTAAATAAATATAAGATTAATAACCTAAAGATAAGAGAGAAGAAGAGAAGGGGAAAGAGGGTATTGAAACCGTAGTTATTAGCCCCTAGGGGGGATATTAGTTAACCCTTCTTACCCCCCCCCTTCTTAGAAAGGATTATTACTAATATTATATTACTTACTACTAAAGAGAAAAGAGGAGGATACTTATAAAAGGAATAATATTAATTTTATACTTATATATACTTTAACTTTGGCCTCTAGCTACTGCATAGTGATTTTACCTGCTTAAGTGCAACAGACCTTCTAACTCCGCGCCTCCTAATAATACATAGCCTTCGGTTACGTAATCCTCTCCTAACTATAGCTACACTTATACGTGCCTATTACACTAGATAGCCTCACGATCTTTAACTTTATATTAATAATAACGTAGTTTTTAATTATTTAAACTACGAAACTATTAACTTTTCCTCCCGCGTACTACCTGCGCTACTAATACTACCTCTATTACTACTTCGTCCGCTAGCTATACTATTATTAGTAACGCTCTCTCTATATTAAAGTAGTTAGTATAAGCTATACTTACTAATATTCGCCTAGGCTACCTAGGCCGCCTCTACCTTAGTAATATAGAGGACCTACTTAAAGAAGGGCTACTCTATAGGGTATATAATAACCCGCTAAACTTCTACTACTAAGTTTACTTACTTAGCTCTAATACTATTACGCCTTATAGAGTCCCCTATAGGGGTATTAAGGTAAGCCCTCTTAAGGGCTATACTAATAATACGCTCTCTATATATAGTAGAGTAGTTAATAAAGGAGCGGGTTTTATTAATTATATCGAGGCTAAACTCTCTAGCGATCCCCTCTATATTATTTATACTAAAGGGCGTGCCTTACTTAGGCTTAGTATATTTATATATAGGGTCTAGTGCTAATATAGTTAAGGATTTATTATAGGTTAGATAAGGATAAGGATAAGGGAGAGGTATAAAGCTCTGCTCGTAGAGCTTCTTATACTTCTAGCTATAAGAACCTCTTAGGAAAGACCTCTCTAGTTAAGGAGTTACCTCTCGTATAGTAGCGTTTACCTTTAGTACCTTGCTAGAAGGTTAACCTTTTAGGTTAAGGAGTTATCTTATATAGTAGCTTTTACCTTATTAGAAGGTTTAGCAAGGGCGTTACTACGAGAGCCTTAGTAGCCCATTTAGCTCTAATATAATTAGCCCCGGTACGGCGCGTATCTAACTTTATATAGTAATATTTAGAGGGTTTACTTATGAGTAGTAGGAATATATAGGGTTCTTATATTATTTTCCTTAACTAGTAGAGGGTATAGGTTAAAATACCTATATAGTATTTCCCGAATTATGCCTGCGAACTAGGTGAATTTATTATAGTCTTTTTGCGAAGGGGCTGCGGCGTAATTCCGAGCTCAATACTTTAACTTTAGCTTTATAGACCTATTTATATATTATTCGCCTTAATTTCTTATTATAAACCTAACTAGCTTCTTATTCCCTTCTTCGTTTCCCCCCCCCCCCCCTCTCTATATTATATAAATATATCTAGAAATCCTATTTTCCTACCCTAATTTATAACGTAAAGCGTTAAGTAGTTTATAATTTCTATAAAATTAAACTCTAGAGGTAGCTCTATTATAAAAAGGTAATAAGAGCATATAAACCTAGCTTTAGAGTAATATTCCTAGGCCTATTAATAATATTTATTATAAAGGAGCGAGAAGTTAAACTTAGCTATAGCTATAACTATAGTATTTACTAGGATTTAAAACTATAGGATCTCCTTAATATTATTAAATTCTCTACTCCTCCTTACCTTATTATTATGCTTAAATCTATACTTATAGTAATTATAAATACTTAGATTATTATATAAGTAACTCTCTTCAGCTTTATAGAAGAAGTATTTAGTATAAGGAGTGCTTAGTAAAGAGATATACTTAAAGTATAGTTTATAGATATAAATACTAGTTATAGGGTTCCTAGTAGTATAAGCCCGCTTTTTATAGTAGATATAGGGTACTATATTATAATTATATTAGGATTAAATAAATAAACTATATATAGCTACTACGCGCTAAAAGACCTTTATCTCCTACGATTTAATAAGGAATATAATAGAAGTATAGATAAAGAGTTAATAGTAGACGTCTCTAGACCCCTTAGTTACCCTAAATATTTATTTAAAGTCCTATTTATTAAGATAAGCCGTCTAGAAAGCTAGCCTTATTACCTTAGTAGTTTTATTAGAGAATACCTATAGTATAAAGGCTACTTCTAAGTATTTATTACTAGGGATATTAAGTTAAAGCTAAATAAGGCTTATAGCTACTTAAGAATTATAATTATTAGCTAGAGGGTATAGGGATAATAATAAGAAGGGAAGGAATACCTAAAGTTAGTTATTAGAGTACTAGATAAAAAGAAGTATATTATTTCTCTTTATTTTAAGTATAGGGATATTAAAACTAAGGACATAAAGGGTTATTACTAATAGGAAATAATAAGACCGAGGTTAATTAGTATTTTTAACGCCTAAGATAAGGAAGTTATAATTAGCTATAATAAGAAGATATAATTTATAAATATAAGAAAGAAAGTATAAAGGGGTTAAATAAAGATTAAAATAGCTAGGTAAAAGTAGTTATTTTAAGAGGAGAAGTTAATAATAGAGGATAGAAAAGGATATTTATTTAATTAATAACTAGACTACTTATTTTAATAGTAACTACTAATTATTATTTCCTTTATTCTTTCCCTATATATAATTACCCTAGTTTATTATTCTATTTATTATAGGTTTTTTATCCTAAGTTTATTTTACTTTATTAAGGTTAAAGAGGGTAAGGGAGGAGAGTTAATTATTGCTTCTATAAGCTACTAATAAATTACTATATTATTAAAGTACTTAATAGATATAAAGATATACTCCTAACCCCTTAAACCCTCTAATCTCTTCTCTTATATATATATATATTATTTACGTTTAAGCTTAATATATCTATTAATTATATAATATTAATTACTATATTATAGCTCCTTCTTTTCTTTAGATATTATTTCTACTTAGCTCTTTAGTTATAAATTACTTATACTTACCCCTTATTAACTTTTCTCCTAATATATTATAATAGGGAAGGTTATCTTTTATAATAATAAACCGTTAGATATATATATATCTAGGAGCTAAGATCTTTAAACCTTCCTACCCTTAAAACTAGGCTTTTAATAGAGCTTATACCTAATAAACTAAGTATAAATAGGTTTTAAGTATAGGGATAAAATAATAGAGATATTCTAGGCTTTAGACCTCCTAATAAGCTTAGTTACTAGCCTTAGGTAATTAAATATAGGATATACCGTCTACTTAGGAAGGATAATATCCCTAGTTAGATAGACCTTTTTAATATAGTATTAAAATGAATCCTTATTAAGTATTAGAATAAGACCTTAGAAGTAGTAGAGAAGATAATTTACCCTATATATATATAATAAGTTATAGCTAGTATATTTAATACTATTAGCGCACTCAAATTAGTAACTCTAATATATACTAAGAATATCTTAGTAGTTACTTATTACCTTATAAGGCTCATTAAGCCTAGCTAACTACTCTACTATTAGATAGTTAGAGGTATAGAAAATGATTTTAGAAATAGAGATATAAGGGATATTATAGTTACCTAAGTTTAAGCTAAGTCCCCTAATATACTCTATAATATATTTATAAGCACCTAACCCTATTAAAATAATTATAATAGGTCTAATAATTAACCTACAAGATAGGAGAAACTAGTTTTATAATAATTAGTAGTTAAGGAGAGGAGCTAAAAGATAACTATAAACTCTAATACCTATCGCTAGGAGCTTTCTACTAAGATATAAAGCTAAGGAGGTTTTAAGAAAATAATTATACCTAATTAAACTTTAATATATAGACCCTCTACTATAAGCCTCTAGTCCCTATTTTATTAATTAGCTTAGATCTTTTATATAAATTAGAAGCCTAGTACCTCTAAAATAGCCTATTAAGATAAGGTATTAAGCTTAGATTAATTATTTATTAATAGGTTTTATTAATAAAATACCTCCTAAAGGATACTAGACCTAACTAATAATAAATAAATTTCTATATAATTAATATTTTAAATTAAGAGATTAAGATATTAGGAAAAGGATAGCTTAAGGAGATACTAAATATTAAAGAGCTAAAAATACTTCTTAATTTATAAACCTAGAGGTTTCCTCTCTTAATAGGATAGATATTAACCTACTAGTACTTAAGGATACTAATTTAGAAACTAGTTTAATAGTTCCTACTAATTTAAAAGAGTTAAATAGGGAGGAAGGAGTATTAAAAGAACTAAATATTTAGAATATAAGAAGAAGGAATAATTATAAGAAATAGAAGAGGGATTATAACTTATAATAACTAGCTACCTTTATAAAGTATTTTAACTACCCTAGGTCTATAAAACTATTTATATTACCCTACTTAGCCCCTACTACCCTAAGAGACATTATATTTAACCCTACTAATACCTTAGTAGTATTTAATACTATAAAATTTAAAAATAACCCTATACTAAATAAGGATAAGCCTAAACTAGTAGTCCTATAATATATATAATAGAGCTAAGAATCTATAAATTACTTAATAACCTAATATAAAAGAGAGTTACTTATTATAATATTAGCTTAGGTAGAATATCTATTAGACCTCTATAATATATAAGGGAAGCTTATAAGATAAGAAAACTTAGATAATTTAGAAGTTATAGCTCTTTTTAGGTTTATAATTAAAAGCTATTCTTATAATATCTATACCTTAATCTATAAACTACCCTAGTAACCTAGAAAAGAAATTAATAAAGCTTTTATAAAGCCTAAAAGAGCAGAGATAATAAACCTTTAGAATACTACTAAGTTCTTCTTTCTACTAAAATATAGTAATTATTACTAGGCTGCGATCTTTATAAACTAGTTAATTAGCTACTACTTCTATTATAACTCTATATAGGACTAAAATAGTAATTAGCGCTTTATTAAGGTAATATAGGATCTTAATACGTAGTATTATAAGATAGGAGCTCCTTAATAACTCCGAAAGCTCCTATTAATTAATACTTATATAGTTAATTTAGTTTAGTAGAGGGATAGATTTCTATATAGCCTCTAGTACGTCGAGTAGGCTAGAGCTCTAATTTAAGAATGGTTGTTATTACTACGATTTAATAGGATAACCTTAAGTAATAGTATATTATTCTCTAACTCTAAAATCCCCTTAGTTACCTAATATATATCTATAATTCCTATAGAGTTTTATAACTTAACTATTAATAGTAGTATAGCTCTATAAGATACCCTATTAAGCTAAGAAGACTTTAAGAAAGTACCTTTCTTGCCTTTATACCCTCCTACTCCTTTACCTATAAATAGTAATATAATAGACTTTAGAAATAATAATAATATTACGCTATTTCTTATAGTAGATATTCCTTAGCTTATTTATAGATTATTAGTATTATTTAGGTCTACTTTATCTAAAATACTAGATAATAAGCTTAAATACCTTAGATACTAGCTTTAGTTATAAGTTATATAGACGCTAAGTCGTAGTATAACTATTAAGCTATGCCGAAGAACTATATTTATAAATATATTATTATATCTTAAGAGGCCTAGTCCTTTAAATAAGTATAACTATAGCTATATAGATTATATCTAGTAGAAGGTTAACTAATAGGATTAGATCGAGTAGAATACGCCTAAGGGAATATATTATTTTAATCTCTCGCGCTTAGTATAGTAAGGTAGGTAGTTTTAATTATACTAAGGATTAGAGTAGAATAAGGAGTATAATAAAATGGAAGAAGTAATAAAGCTATTATTAAGATATAACTTATAATAAAAGATAGCTAAACCTAAAGGACCTTCTTAATAATAAGATCGCCTACCTAGAATACGTTATTAATAGAATAGATCTATAAATAGAGTTTATTTATTATTTCTATAAAGTAGTTACCTTTATTTTTTAAGACTCTCTTCTATAATATTATAAAAAGTCTTAAGGGGATAATTAGAATAGGATAAGATAGACTTAGCTATATAGCTTTTAAAAAAGCCCCCTTAGTATATAGGCTTTATTATAAGAAGACTATATAGTAGAGCGTAGAGGAGAGGAGCGTAGCGGACTTTATTATTATTTATAAATAATTATAATATAGACCTTAATAATCCTATACCTCGTTTTTTAGTAACTTCTTAGCGAATCGATACCTGATTTAGATAATATCTTTCAATTAGATCTATAAATTATTTTATATATCTTTTAAGCCTACTTTTAATATTCTTACCTATTTATAGGTAGAGCTATATTATTTATTATCTTTCTAGTTCCTATTGGTTCTAGCCCCTTTCTAATACTTTTAGTACTAATACTACGTAGTTATATATACTAAATAAGTAGTTTTAAGATAAATATTAGAAGATAAAGCGATATACCGTTATTATAGAATTATATAGGATCTACTTAAGTACCCTAAAGGCTTTAACTAGAGCTAGTAGCTCCTTATTATTAAGAATTAATATACTAGTTAGCTCGTTGTATTTCTATACGTTAATAAGACCTATAGTAGTATTAGACTCCCTCTATGTACTTTTAAGTAATAAGTATCTTAATAGAAGGGACTTTCTATTTATAAGATTAGATAAGATATTAAGAGGTTAGTAATTTCACTTATAAGATATATAATATATAAGAATTAAACTTATATAAAAGGAATAGAGGTTAAAATAACCCCTCTATATATAAAGGAACTAAATAGTAGAGGGGAATAGGCTAGTTAGGAAGTTATTACTTAAATAATTAAAATACTCGCTATAGCTAGCTTATCTATATAGCTATAGGCTAAGATAATACTAAGTATAATAATACTATATAATATAAGCCTACTTAAATACTATAACTAGCGTTTGCTATTATAAATCGAAGAGGAGTAGTTCTACTAGTACTTTTACTAGTAGTAGCCTAATAATAGAGCAGCCCTAACCTATAACCTTTACCCTTACTAGAGATATATATATACCTATAGCTATTATATATACCCCCTTAAGAGGGAACGAGTGAGAGGAATTAATAAGAGAGACTTTAAGGTAATACTATAGGGATATATTAGATACTTATTAGGATATATTCTAAACGCCTATAACCTATATAAGATCTAGATCCCTATATTATTAAGTTCGGAATTACGCCGCAGCCCCTTCGCAAAAAGACTATAACAAATTCACCTAGTTCGCAAGCATAGTTTAGGAAACACTATATAGGTATTTTAACCTATACCCTCTACTAGTTAAGGAAAATAATATAGGAACCCTATATATTCCTACTACTTATAAGTAAACCCTCTAAATATTACTATATAAAGTTAGACGCGCGCCGCACTAGGGCTAATTATATTAGAGCTAAACAGGCTACTAAGGCTCTTATAGCCTAGAAACGCCCTCGCTAAACCTTCTACCAAGGTGCTATAAAAGCTATTATATAAGATAACTCCTTAACCTAAAACGTCGACCTTCTAGCAAGGTACTATAAACGCTACTATATAAGAGGTAACTCCTTAACTAAAGAGGTCTTTCCTAAGAGGTTCTTATAGCTAGAAGTATAAGAAGCTCTACTATAAGTAGGGCTTTATACCTCTCCCTCTTCCTTATCCTTATTCCTTAATTATATTAATACTAGACCTTATATATAAATATACTAAGCCTAAGCGAGGTATGCCCTTTAATATAAATAATATAGAGGGGGTTACTAGAGAGTTTAGCCTTAATATAATTAATAAAACCCGCTCTTTTATTAACTACTTTATTATATATAGAGAGCGTATTATTAATATAGCCCTTAAGAGGGCTTATCTTAATACCTATATAGGGGACTCTATAAGGTATAATAATATTAGAGCTAAGTAAGTAAACTTAGTAGCGGAAATTTAGTAGGTTATTATATACCCTATAGAGTAGCCCTTCTTCGAGCAGGTCCTCTATATTACTAAGGTAGAGGCAGCCTAGGCAGCCTAGGCGAATATTAGTAAGTACGGCTTATACTAACTGCTTTAATATAGAGAGAGCGTTGCTAATAATAGCATAGCTACTGCGAAGGCGTTAGCTAACCTGATTAAATAAGAGGACTAGTAGATAAAGCAGTGATAGAGGTAGTATTTATAAGAGTATAGCTATAGGCCTAAACCAGGAAGGGCTAGAATGCTAAAACGTAGGTGTGCGTAGTTGTATTGAACTATTGCTTAACCTTCTAAGTCTCTAGCTTGCAGAGTTTTCTTAAGGGTATGCATGTTCACCGCTAATTCGCCGATGTTTTGCCGATAGCGTTGGCTCTGCACCCTGCACCCGCTATTGTTCCTTACAGTATTTAATAGCAGCGCGGGTAGTGCGCGAGAGGAAAAGTCGATAGTTTCATAAAAACCACGTTATTATCAATATAAAGTTAAAGATCGTGAGGTTACCTAGTAGGGTATATATAAGTGTAGCTATAGTTAGGAAAGGTGGTTAGCAAGATCACGTGACTAAAGGCTATATATTTTCAGGAGGCGCGGAGTTAGAAGGTCTATTATACTTAAGCAGGTAAAATCACTATACAGTGGCCAGAGGCCAGATCCCTATATTATAAATAGTTATTATTATTTAGAACGTGATATTTAATAAAAGGACTTTTTATATAAAGGATAAAGTAAAAGAGGCTATCCTAGAAGGTATTATCTATAAGATAGTAGAAGAGATTAAAACACCTATATTATAAGTTAATTTTAAAGTTTAGATCCTAGGTATTTTAAATAAAAATAAAGCTATATTAATACTTATAACTAAATAGTTACCTATACTAACCTACATTCTTATAACTAAGTCTCTAAATAGAAGAATCTTAAAACTTTCAAAAGGATAGGTAGGTTAGAAGGGGGGGTAGCTATTATCCCCTAATCTTATACTAGAGCTAGATAAAAACCTAGCTCTAATAGATAGAGTAGTAGATATAGTATATATATTAGAAATGAACTATATAAATAAAGCTATAAGGGAAGTTAATTCTAAAGGAAAATAGATTAAGGATTATATTAGAATTAACTTACTCTCTATTTTATAAGATATTTCTAAAGTAAGTAAGTATAATATAATAAGAATAAACCTTTAGATAGGAAGCCCTTAAATCTATTAGTATAGCTATATTAACATAGTAAGGAGAGGGCTAATACTAAATAGAGGTCTAACTAAGTATATAACTAGGAGGACTATAGCTAAACTTATTAAAGCTAATAACTATATAATAATCTATTACCTAATAACTTATAACTAGGAATAATAGAGAGCAATACCCGCTCTAGTTACTAGCTTTTACTATAATATTATATAGAGTAGGAGTAGGTATCTAGCTTCTTTAAGACTTTTGAGTTCGGAATTACGCCGCAGCCCCTTCGCAAAAGGACTATAATAAATTCACCTAGTTCGTAAGGATAATTTAGGAAATATTATATAAGTATTTTAACGTATACCCTCTACTAGTGAAGGAAAATAATATAAGAACCCTATATATTCCTACTACTTATAAGTAAACCCTTATATAAAGTTAGATACGCGCTATACTAGGGCTAATTATATTAGAGCTAAATAGGCTACTAAGGCTCTCGTAGTAACGCCCTCGCTAAACCTTCTAGCAAGGTAAGAGCTACTATATAAGATAACTCCTTAACCTAAAAGGTCGACCTTCTAGTAAGGTGCTAAAGGTGCTGCGAAAGCCACTATATGAGATGACTCCTTAACCCAAAAGGTCGACCTTCTAGCAAGGTGCTGCGGCTGTGTATT
Organism: Colletotrichum ledebouriae; assembly: GCA_036785755.1. Taxonomy (NCBI): domain Eukaryota; kingdom Fungi; phylum Ascomycota; class Sordariomycetes; order Glomerellales; family Glomerellaceae; genus Colletotrichum; species Colletotrichum ledebouriae. The sequence continues at coordinate 28,434 of JAVHLU010001009.1, forward strand.
GTCAGGAGGCGCGGAGTTAGAAGATCTGTTGCACTTAAGCAGGTAAAATCACTATGCAGTGGCTAGAGGCCTCTTTAAGACTTTTATACCTAATTAATAGAAAGCCTTCTTAAAAGCTAGTATAGGGTACTATACGCTCTATAGCTATATTTATATTATTATTTATAGCGCAAAGCCTGCTTATATAACTATAATAATCTATAAATATCTTATTACTAATAACCTTATTAAGCTACCTCGCTTATAGAAGGAACTATTAAACCTCCTATAAGCGCTCTAAACTCGCTTTGAGGAAGTAGCTAAGGTTAGGATAAGTAAATTATAATCAATAGATATATAGTATATTATTAATTAAGAGATAATAATAAAGAGACTAATCCCTTTAAAATAAGTATTTACTTATAAATTTAATGAACATAATATCCTTAATTAGTATAAAGTAAGGATTTATATTTAGGGTAATTAGTAAGAGAAGTCGCCCCTTAAATAGACTTATATAATAACCCTCGCTACTTATACCTTTAGGGTAGCGATAGTAAATACTATATAATTTAACCTTAAAGTTAAATAATTTAATATTATTAATATATTCCTAAACCCCTCCTAGGACCTAAATAAAGACCTAATTACTTATAAGTTATTAGATAGCTTTAAGTAGCTTAGAAAGTATATTAAACTATACTACGCGCTCTATAGGCTAAGGGATATACTACTACTCTAGTATAAGGAGTTCTCCTTAACCCTTTAGTATCTAAGCCTTATACTTATAAGTAAAAACCTATACCTCTTCTAATTAATTGAGAAGGAAGTTCTTATTATCTTTTATATAAATAAGTTCCTTATCTTATTTTATAGGAACTATAAAGAAGTAATATAAAGGATAATTACTAGTCTAAAGGGGGTATATAAGTTAAAAGAATAAGGCTTAGTTAAGTACTATCTTAGAATTAGAGTTATTTATAACTAAGCAATATAAAAGATATACCTTTCTTATAACTAATATATTAAATAGGTTATAAAAAAGATTAATTTATTTAACTTAAGAGCGCTAGTAACCCCTCTTTTAAACCTGTTACTCCTAAAGAGTAGAATAGTAATAATACTATTAGAAGTAAAGAGTTTCTAAGAGAAGGTTAGCTCTATACTCTATATTATTATTATAATCTAACCTAATACTACTTTTATATATTCCTTACTCTTAAGATTCCTCATAAACCCCGCTCCTTATTACTATATCATAGCTAACTAGGTTATATAATACCTATATTATACTTATTACCTTATAATACGCTTTAATAACTTAGGAGGTAAATAAGTACTACTAATTATAAGTAACGCTTTATTTATAGATAATAAGGAGATATAGAAGTTATCTTAAGGGTATATAATCTCGCTCTTTAGAGGACTAATTTAATAGAAGGCTACTTAATAAGCTATAATTATAATATTAATAATAGAAGTAAAACTTCTAAGCTTTAAATATATAGCTAAGGAGGTAATTACTCTTTAGAAGCTTTTTAGGGATATTACTCCTAAACTTAGCGATATCTAGAAGATTTACTATAAAAACTAATAAATAATTTATCTTATAGTAAGTAAAAAGGAATAGATCATAACTAAGCTATAGTATATTAATATTTAGAATATATAGCTAAAATAATAATATACTAGAGGATCGTTTAGTATACTATATATACTAATTACTAATATACTAGCTAAGAGTCTTATAAAAGTTCTTAATTATAAGAAGTTTAAATAGTTCTATTTACTCCTTAATCTAAAAGATATATAGAGAATAATTATAATAAACGAGGGATACTCCAAATAAGTATAAGAGGGCTAGTAGCGCCTAATCTTTAATTAATTTATAGTCTACTTACTAGGGAGCCTAAAGTTACTCCTATAGGAGAAAAAAGAATATAATCTGCCCTAAAGGGCTACCTTAAAACGCTAACTTTCTACTACTTAACCTTAGAGGATTTACTTATACTAATCTATTAGGATATGATATAAGGGTAGTAATACCTCTAGTAAATATATACTAATAAGACTATTAACTATATAGCATACTATAGTAGCTATATTACTAATAAGTAGATAAGGTATAGGTATACCTATACTAACTACTAGGGTTCTAAATAAAGCTAAGGTAGGAGATAGAGCGATAACGCTATATATACTAGAACTGCCTATTATATTAGGAGTCCTACCTAAACCCTTATTATTACTACCCTTTTTTACTACTATAATATCCTTCTTTAGGTAGTGATAGCCTTATAGAGTATAGCTCTCTAATAAGCAAGGGATTATAAGTTATATTAGAAGATAGCTATAGAAACGAAGCATATATAAAATCTTACCTTTCTACCTACTAGGTCTTTTAAAGTCTTAGGTTTAGTATATTAGTAGGCTGCGCTAGTAATAGAGGTACTTATCTATTGATAAAGTACCTTATCCTTATAATAATAGTTATACTTACCCGCTATACTAAGCGAGTACTTACTATCTAATAAGCCTAAGAGCTTACTTATAATATACTAAAAATAGCGCTTATTAAATAAGGATACTTACTCTACTTCTATACCTCTACTAGGGGGAGGAGAGCTAAGAGGGGGCTCTAAATTACCCTTATTAGTACCCTCCTCTCTATCTATCTCTTTAAAGATTATAATAATAACGAGGTTAGTAATATTCTAATATATAGTAATAATAATAAAAGGATTATAACTTATTAAGAGCTATCTTTTTAAACTACTTAGAATAATAACCCTAAGGCCTCTTAAGCTCTAAACCCTTACCCTTAGAGCTATCCTCTATAAGTTACTTCTACTTTATCTATCTACTTGTTATATTATATATTAGTATAGTATATATTTATAATAAGAAGGAGTAATATATATATAACCTTATTATTACTCTCTAGGAGTGGAGGGCACGCCTCTCTACCCCTAGCTTTATTCTTACTTTTAGTAGCACGCGCCTTCTTAAGGGCTATAGCCTAACTAGTCTTCTTTTTAAGAGGTATTTATAAATATATTAGTATATTATAATAGCTTTAAGATCGTTATATAATATAGGTATATACGCGCGCGCGTAACAAGGTTATTATCGGAGCTTCAGTTAAAAATATATATAGTTATTATATTATATATAGGGAAGAGTTAAAAAGGTAAGAGGGTAGCTAGGTTATTTTATTTAAAGTTAGTATAATAGTAGCTACCCTACCTAAGCTAATAAGAGATAATAAATTCTACTACAATTAGTAAGAGTTAGTAAATAAAGGGTATTATAATAATAATAGTAATAGTTATAAAAGTAGAAAATTATAAATATTTATACTTTACCTATATCTACTATTAATAACTTTACTTTATTATCTCTTTTATAAATAAGCTTATGAATAAGTTATTTATAGATATATTACTTTATATTTAAGTATTTTAAGGGATATTATATCGTTAGGCGCTTTTCTAGCTACTACTATATCTAGGGGGGTATATCATAATACCTTTAATATTACCTATTCCTAGTATAGTATATAACTAATATTAGCTCTAGAGCGACCTTTTTTTAGGGGTTATTCCTCTAACTATAGTTATAAGTAACTCCGTTATAGCTACTCCCGTTATAATAAAATAAGCTCTTTAGTAACTATAAATATGGCCCTATAGGATGTTTCTCAACAAACTTCGGGCCGATGTACTCCAACACTACACCGAGCCCCTCACTCATGACGCTGTTCAGGAGATGATATATCTTCGCTACGTGCTACAAGGAAGTAAGGGTTTCTCGCACACACTGGTGTTTTGTAAAGCTAACGGTCTCAAGCTCTTCGTCTCTTCCCTAGGCTCCGATTGCGACCGAAAGCCGCATGGCTAACAAGCATTTTGTCATTCCCATTGGTGGCGGTTCCCGCGTTTGTCCTGGTTAGAAATTCGCCCTTACCGAGTCGTCTTACACAATTGCAAGGATCCTAAATGCCTTTTCTGGCATTAAGAACTTGGATCCAACTCCGTGGCGCGAGCAACTCACCTTGTCCCTAACACCGTTAAGCTGCGGCTCCACCAGGAGGCTTAAGGCGCCTACTGGAAAAAAATGAAGTCACGGGTCTTAGTAAGGGTACAAATTAATCAATCGAGGATGTTTCAGACCATGATGTTTCCCAAGCTGTTCGAAAATTGCAAAGGCATAGTGCCTCTCGCTGGGAATAGATGACAACCACTGCCTTTGACCTTCAAAAAGTTGTATGTGCTTGGCAGTGAAGGGATCATACACCGCCTCTGGGCCTTTTGTAAATGTTTCCAAGGGGCTATTTTTTTTCTTTCATATTGAAGCCGTAGTTTCGGGAGATTCGCATCTGGATGGAAACCAAAGTCGATGTAATACAACATCGTTACAGATCCATGTTAGAGCGGATTGGTATTGTAGTTGACATATGATCGCCTTCGCCTGTCTTGAACTGAGCCAGCCATAGCTCATCTGGGCAATTTTCCAAAGGAGGGGAGAGAACAACGAGACTAGGCCAAAACAGCCCAGATTGGCGGGTAAGAGAGCCAAGACGGGGAAGCAATATAATAGAGTTTTGAGAACTACAGGAATCGAGTACACGACATGCCATGTCACAGGGAAAGTGCGCTCTCCGAATTTAGATGACACTTCAGGATTTCAATAGTATCGACTGACTATGTATGTCATGGCCTTGTCGCCGAGACCTCGCCTCGAGTCGCCGTCTTCAGGGTTCCAGGAGGAAGAAATTGTTTATTCGGGCAAATAAGTCTCTCAGGCCCACTGTATCAACGCGTAAAAGAAGTTAACGGCCGGGAGAAGATCACCAATGCCATTTGCTAGGTATCCGCAGCAGTCGGGGTAAAGGGACGTGGTTTTGCCTGCGAAGCATTCCAAGACTCTGCGAAGTCTAAATCTACCCCTTTCCGCGGCCTAGGATTTGCAGGCCGTCCGCTTCGAACTAGGATCCTTGTAAGAACACGGTTTCCGATGGGGCAGGATATTCGGCACCCCTCCAGCCACAGCCAAGTAGGCGCGCGCCACGTAGGCCTCCGACGACTAGCGAAAAGAGCAGTCGACTTATTAGGCTAATAGGAGGCTAGTATTTAGTTATTTTATTCATATTAAAAAGCCCTCTATTTTATATATTTCAATAATATTTAAATAAGTAGCTAAAGTAGGCGTATTTAGAGCTAAATAATGTAGTTAAAGTAGGTATATATAATACGTAAATGAGTAGCAAAAAATAGCGACTTATATTAAAGTTATTTAGAGGCCGTAATACCCCCTAATTCCTTAATTTAATATAGTTTAGCCTCCTTAACTAGAGTAGTAGTCTCTATAGCCTCCGCCTCTCGTAGCTTTATATCTATAAGCCCCTTAACTTCCGTAGTTATTTTAAGGTTATATTTATTAATAATAAGATCTTATAGGGTATTAGACTATATCTAAGATCTTAATAATTATAAAAGCCTCTTTATAAGTATTAATAGCTTTAGGTAGCCCTTAGAGGAGGGGCTTTATAATAAGGGGGTATTAGAGACTAGGATTAGGTCGTTAGCCTCGCTATAAGGCTAAGTATACTTAACTACTTTAAATCCCTTATTAGTAGTAGTATACGCGTAACTTTATTAGTATTTAGTACTAGGGTTATAACTATTATAAGTTTTAATAGCCTCGAGGCCTTTGTAGGTTAAAGTCGCTTTACCTAGTATTAGTAGTATAGTTAATAGTAGTAGTATTATAATAGCCTCCTCTACTACTACCTTATACTTAAATAATAAGGGGTCTTATATAGTTAGCCGGTTAGGCGCCTTCTCTAACTACTTAGGGTAGCCCTTACCTTATACTTCCCTTAGGTTAAGTATTATTAGTTTATTGTTATAGAGTAGTAAGCATACCTAAAGATAGTAGGAATAGATCTTCGAGCGGTATTAGCTTATTATTAATAAGGAAGTTATAAAGTATATAGTAGCATAGTAGCTTATAAGCCTTCTTAAACCTATAGGGATTATAGTTATACTTTAGCTTCTAGAAGGAGCTAGTTTTACCCTTTATTACTAGCTTTTAGAGCTCGCTGGTAAGGATAATAAGTACTTTTAGATATATATAATATTAGATATTCTTTAGGAGGGTATAATAGGAGGAGGAGAGGACTTTTGCCTATTATTAACCTTCCTTAGTTATAATTATAGCTTACTAGCTAGCTTAAAATAGTACTAGCTTATTAAATATACTCTTAAGGTTACTAGTATAGTAGTAAACGCGTACCTTAATACTAGTATGAGATAACTTAATAATAGAAGTAGTAATATAGCTAAAGTAGGGGTATTTATTAACCTAATAATTAACGAGTTTTTTATACCATAGTCCTAACTAAGTATTAACTATATAACTAATAGTAGTAGTAGGAAAACTAGCCTTCTAAAACTTCTCAAGCCTCTAGTAATAAGTATTAGTAGTATAACTTCGGAGGATATTATTCTATGCGTTGAGAAATTCCTAGAATTTTAGGTGCTTTATAACGCTATTATTAGGTTCTCTTATAGCGGGTAGGAAGTATTTTTACGTCTTCGCTAGCATATTAAGATTAATATACTACTAGTAGAGTAGGTATAGGATAAAGTGAAATTTTAGGCTAGTATCGAGGGCTTAAAGAAGTACTAACTCACGATCTATATATATAACTTTTAGCAGCGGAATATTCGACTCTATTAGTAACTCTATTAATATATTAACTACCTACTAATAATCGCTCTCTTCTTTACTACTTAAAAAGCAGGATATAACTTAGAAATCATACCTACTATTAGGATAGGATAAGATAGACTTAGCTACGCAACTTTTGGAAAACTCCCTTAGCGCATAGACCTATTATAAGAAGACTATAGAGTAAAGCGTAGAAGAGAGGAGCGTAGTAGATAGGAAGATAGCAGAGATATTATTATAATTAGTACTTTAATAACTATATACCTCGTTTTTTAGTATTTTCTTAGTAAATCTACGCCTAATTTAGATAATCTCTTTTAATTAGATCTATAAATTATTCTATAGATCTTTTAAACCTACTCTTAATACTCTTACCTATTTATAAATAGAGCTATATTATTTATTATCTTTCTAGTTCCTATTAGTTCTAGCCTTTTTTAATAATACCTAGAGGCGGATTCTTTTACTCTTTTTAATAGCTTTTATAAGCTTCTTAGAGAGTTAGATACCTTCGCTATATCTATACGTCCCTGCTATAAATATATATATATATATAATTAATCTAGTTTAAATATAATAATAACTTAAGAAATTTATAAGTAACGAATAATAACGATATAAATAATAATAAAAACGTAGTTTAAAGAGAGGAAGATATTTATAAACCTACCTTGGTTCTAAGGGAATAATAATAGCTATGCTTTCTTATAGAATTAAAGTAGGAATAATATAGACCCTAAAATCCTCCCTTTCTCTTTTTTTTTTATACTATTAGTAAGTTCTAGCGAGTATATTCCTTTCCTTACCCCCTTATATATTATTATAACTACTATTATTTAACTAGCGAGTTATAGCTGATATAGCTAAGATAGCTATATATAATACTAATATAGAGATTAGCAGTCTTAGTAAGCTAATAAGTATAGCGAGATTAACTAGATTAGTAACTAGAGACTAATAAACCCCTTATTATTATAGCCCTAAGTACAAAGAGCGACGTGCTAACTTTAGAGAGATACTAATATAAAGAGGCTGCGAATTCTTCTAAAATAAGAGCGTTATTAGGAAGACCCTTCTATATTAAGTAATAAGACTTAAAGTAGATCTATAATAGCCTAGAGTAATAAGATCGAGGTCGCTAGACCTTTTTTATATTTATTTAGTTATTTAATTTATATTATTTCCTTTTTTATTTTATTTAAAGAAAGTTATAACTACTTACTTTATGTTTTTATTTAGAAGATATTATAATAATAACTTAACTTTATTAACTATAATACTTTATTATTTTAACTATATAATATTAACTTTAATATTTATAAACCTATAAGTATTATATCTTCTTCTTCCTTAGCTAACTTAGATACTAGATCCTCTTCTAATAAGGGGAAATAACCTAAAGAGAGATTTATAGGAGCTTTATTTAGTAAGATATAACCTTATACTATAGGGTAGCTAGCCTCTAATAATAATATAGATAGGTCTGCGAATCCTACTTCTAAGATAGGAGTAATACCCTTAAGTACTCTACGTTCTCCTAAAGGAAGTTATATTAATTAGGATATTATAGCCCTTACTAATCTCCTTATAAGACGTCCTATTATTATAATAATAACTCCCTATTTAACTAGAGCGCCTAAGTTTATTAGTACTAATATCTCCGACTTTATTACTAATTATAAGAGCCTTTTAAAGCTTTACTATAAGACTAATAAAGATATAAAGAATAAGGTCTATATATATAGCTCTAGTAATTATTAGGATGTAGTAAAATCTTATATTAGTAAAGCTAAGACCTAGAAGGAAGCTAAAGAGAGACTTCTATACTAATTTAGATTTATAAACCCGAAGTCTTATTAAGATCCTAATAATAACCTTTAGAACCTAGTTATAGGATCTTATATTAAGGATAATAACCCTTCTTAAGTTATAGCGTTAATTACTACTATTTAATAGCTTGAATAGAGAGCTATCTAGCGTAGAGACCTAGAACTTACTAATACTAAGCTTATTTATATTATTTATTACTATTTTTTAAAAAAGGCTATAAGAGCTATAGCCTAAAGTCTTAGCTACTAGCTTACTAAGGTTATTTTAAAGTAGTAAGTAGTAATAAAAGATGCCCTAATTAAATAGTTTACTACCCTCTAGGAACTTTAATAGTTATCTAGCCTTATTAAGCCTAAACTAATAATAACGCTTAAAGTCCCTATAAAGATAATTCTAATAAGGTAGAGGGCTAAAGCTAAGGAACCCTCTATAGCTTAGACTACTAGCTTAATTATTAACTCTCTTATAGAGAACTTTAGGACCCTAAATATTAATAGGGCTAATTATAAGATAGATATTTTAACTCTTATTAAGAGAGTTACTAGCTAAAGAGATAATACTTTTAATCTAAATACTATAGAAGCTATTAAACCTTATAAATAATAATCTTAGGACTATTTATAGACTTAATATTAATAATAGTAGTACTTTTACTTATAAGCTAGATATAGGGATTACTAAAGAGAATACTAGTAATACTAGGGATTTAGAAGAGGTAGAGTAAGAGGAGGCTATAGAGGCTTTTAATAAGATAGACTACTATAGTATATACCTTTCTAGGCTATAAGGGCCTACTAGTTTTATAGCGCTATTAACTATATCGTTATTAGCTATATTAAGTATCTTAAGGCTAGCTAGAATAGGGTTTACTACTATATATCGCCCTACTACTTTATTAGTACCCTAGATATTAGTACTAAGGTTAAGATAGGTATTATTAATAAAGGCTATAACTATAAATTAACTAATAGTTAGACGATTTTAAAGTATATCCTAATTAATAAGGATACCTTTATATACTATATAGTTACTATAAGTAAGTTAGTAGAAAAGTAGTAGCTAAAGCTTCTAGAGGAGGTTATAAGAGTTATTAGTTATAATAAGATACGCTCTAAACTATCTATTAGCTTTATAAATTGATTAAAAGATACTACTTAATTATATAACTTTATAGATATAACGTTCTTTAGCTTTAAGGTAAAGAACTAGTATATTAAGTTAGTAGAAGATATTACTATTATAGAAAGAGGGAAAGCTAGAGGGTATTATATAGAACCTTATAATACTTATTATTACTAAGCTCTCTAAATAGCAAACCTACCTACGATTTAAAACCCTCCTATTTAAATTACTTAGAGAGTTATAGAGCTCCTAGATAATAAGGAAGACGCTAAAGACGCTATATTACTAAACGCCCCTAAGGAATATGTTAAGTAGTAGAAATAGGATAAATAAAATAAGCCTTAGATTTAATATAGTAATTCGTAGACTAGCTATACTCTTACCCTTAAGCTATATAGTAAAAGAGTAAATAGGAAGGTAGCTATCCCTAAAGCTTTCCTTTATTAGAACTAGCCTAATTAGAATAGGATAGTTTATAATACTACTAAAGCTATAATTACTAAGTATAAGAATAGATATAACTTAAAGGTATAAGAGGTCTTTATTCCTATTAACGTTATACTTCTAGATTAATTTAATAAAACTAGAGAGAGTAATAAGGAGCTATAGGAATAAATAGATTAATAGAATAATAATAAGAACTATTCTAAAGGCTAAGCGACTTTAGCTACTATTTCTATAAACTTACTTAAGGATTTATAGACTAAGGTAATTTAATTTAACTACTATATACTTAATCCTATCTTTAAGATAGGCGCTATAATAGAAGATTAGGATTTAGTATTACTATTACTACTAAGACGTATTACTATCCTAGACTTTATTATAACCTACTAGTAGATTACTATTACCCTTTATAGCCCTATAAATATATTAATTAAGGGGATTATTAATAGTAGCTCCGCTATTAACCTTATTAGTAAAAGTTATATTAAGCGCCTAGGCTTTTAGAACGATATAGTGTAGATAAATATAGGGATCTATAGAATTACTAATAGAGAGCGGAGGACCTAGTTTATAAGCGTAATTATAGATAATATTTATTTTAGTAGTAATTAGATTTAGGATATTAGCCTTTTCGTTTTCCCTAAAAACGCTTATAATAAGGACCTAGTACTAGGGGCTCCCTTTATCTTAAAGACTTAATTAACGCTAGATTAAATATAGAACTAGATTATTAAAGTCCTTTAGTTTAGGAATATTAAGATTAATATCCTATTATTATTTTATATAAGAGACTTAACTACTTAGTTCCTAGAAATTATTACTAAGATAGACTACTTTATTTCTTCTTAGTATTAATATACTCTCTTATCTCCTATAGAGGAGGGGAAATAGAGGTTACTACTAATAAACCTAATATAGTAATAAGCTTAGACTTTATAGGAGATAATTAGTAAGTTAATAACGCTAAGAATAAGGAAGAGCTAAATATAACGCTAGGGAGTATAAGGATATACTAAGATATTAAAGTAATTTAATAAGCTTTTAAAAGCTCTTATAACTTACTAGACGAAGTTAAGTAATAATTAGACCTAGATAAGGAAGTTATTACTATTTTTAAAGAGTTTAGACTAATTTTTAATAAAATCCTAGAGACTATAATCTATAATAAAGTTACCCCTAAGCTTAATAAGATCTATAAAGTAATTATAAGTATAGGGTATATAGTAGGATATAATAGCTATAGTATTAATTATTAATACTATATTTATAGACCTAAGAAAAGAATATTAAAGAAGGAAGTGCCTAGGAGGGAGTATAATTTAGTATATTAGAATAGTATCGAAGTTATTATAGCTATAAATACTACTTTATCCTATAATAATTAGGAACCTATACTAATAACGCCCGTATTACTAATAGAAGATATTAATATAATATATAAGACGAAAGATAAGAAGATTTAACCTATTAATAACGCTATATTAAGTAGTTTAACCTTAGATAGAGACCTAGAGTAGAAGTTAAAGGCGTAAGTAAAAGCTAAGAAAAATATAATCCTAGATCCTAGCGCCTTATTTATAAGCCTAGTTATACTAAAGTTTTTAACTATTAAATAAGGAATAAGGCTTATAAGAGCTTAATAAGAAGCTATCCTTAAGACTATTAATTATCTATAGCCTAAAGAAAAGAAGCTCCTTTT
>JAVHLU010001010.1:0-40197 GCA_036785755.1 Colletotrichum ledebouriae
ATATATAGCTCTATTAGATGCAGCAAAAGAGGCTCTATATATATATAATAGCTATAACTTTATGCTTAATAACTTAGGCTATAAAAGCCTTATAAAGCCTAAGATACTTATAGATAATATCTTAGCTCAAAAATCAGCTAAGAATCCTGAATTCCATAAAAAGGCTAAGCATATTAATATTAAATACTATTTTACTAGAAATCTAGTTATAGAAGAAGATATTTTCCTCTTTTATATACAGTCTAGTAATAATATTGCGGATATATTAACGAAGCCTTTGGGTAAGATAAAATTTCATAACCTATTACGTATAATAGGTAATAATAATAATAATGATATAAATAAGAATAATAATATAAATATAAATAACAATAACCGCATTAGAGATCTAAATTATTAGACTATAATAATAATAACTATAACAATAAAAGTCCAGTTTTCCTTTTATACCTATAAGATTTAGGTTTTTAGGTTTTTCTACTGGCAATTACTATATAATACTCTAAGAATTTCCTCTTTATTTTTCCCTACTGGATTTTAAGAGTTTTTATATTAGAGTATATAACCTATAAAGAGAGTGTGATAATATAATATAACATAACAAAACAATATAATATAATATAACAATAAGCTATATATGAATAAGATATATACCTTACGGGGGGGTGTAAGAATACCGAAGGTATATCTTAAAGATTCTATAATAATCCTATAATAGGTTTATAAAAGCCTTAATAAATAACTATAGTATATATAGTTATATACCTATATAATATCTCTTTAATAATACTTTAATAACTATAAAACATAAAATAATAACTGTAAAAGTATTTCCTTTATGGAATAAATACTTTAAAAATCTATATAAATTCTAATAATAGCAATAACCTTATATATATATATATATATATATTTATAATCCTTAGCTTTATAGCTATAAATATACGGAAGCTACGCAAGGACCACATAGTGATCCGAGCGCGATTTCTGCTTAATAAGCTACTGCTTTGCAGTTACGTTTTAGAATATCTTACCCCTCACTTCGTGAGGGCAGGATTTGTAACTTATCAACATCAACAACAACATCAATAATATCATTAATAATAACATCATTAATACCATCAATTAATTCCAGGAAAAATACCTCCTTATGCTTAAATTTATCAGCTTTCATCACTATATTACTCAGCCTATTAATATCTATTATTCAGGCTGTTTTACTGCCCCTTTTGCTACCTATATACCTATTCTTACAAATATAATAGAAAGTAGTTAGGCGAGAGTAGAGGCGCGAGGTCCTAGTTAAGTAAGAGGGGTATATAGAGCCTACCTAGGAGCTTATAGAAGCTATTATAGAGACTACTATAATAAATAGGTATAAAGCCCTATATAGACTAGTTATAGATAATAATAGTAACCTAGCTTACGCCTAGGGGGGGATTAGCTAGGAGGGGGGATAGTATTATAAGCTACGCCTAGGTTAAGCTTACCTAGGCTTCTACCTAGGTTTACTACCTTAAGGAGCTACCTAGGGCTTACCTAGGGCTTACCTAGGGCTTACCTAGGGCTTACCTAGGGCTTACCTAGTTATTCCCTATAAACTAGTAAAATCTCTATTAGAGAGGAAAACTTTGCCTTTTCCTCTTTAGCTTAAATAAATAGTATTATAGCAACCTCTTATTAAATAAACTCAGGTCTAACCCCTTATAAGTTATTCTAATTACTATAGTATTCAGTTCTTTTAGGATCTATTAATAAGGATAGCTACTCTCTAAGATACTTTTAAGGGTATATAAAAAGAATAGATTCGCCTCTAGGTAATATTAAGATAGGATAGGATAGCTATAGCTATATAAATAGAAAGACCCTAATAAAAAGAGCGTAATATATTATATATTATATATATTAGGGAAGAACTACTCTAAGGGCGCGCGCACGCGCAGGCGTATATATACGCGCGGGCTTATATAATCCTAGCTTTCCCACTACGCGCAAGGTGGGTAGCCCCACCACTGCGCCTATCACACTAGCTATAGCTACCCTTAACCTATATTAAACCTTATTAAGGTATACCTCGGACTAGTACTATGTAGACCTAATATTTAACAAGAAGATAGAACTTAAGGACCCTAATTATAGATTAGACTATTAGAAAGAGTTATTACTTAAACGTTTTATTTACCCTATGAAATTACAAAAGTATATTTAACTAAGGAGAGGTATACCCTATGTAATATATATAATTAATATAATATTTAATATTAGATAACTAAGGTTACTCGACTTTATAAGGATATAGAAGAGAGCGAATTTAAGGTATGAACTATTATATATAATAAGATAGATATAGAACTAGTTATTAGTATTCCTTAGCTAACTAGTAATATAAACTGCGATAGGTTTATTATAAGCTTATAGAAGATAGTCCCTAGCTAGTATTAAATAGTTAGTAAAGGATCCTAGTAAGTATTAATTTAACTATCTATTAAGACGACCTATATAGGAACTATAATAACGCGACTATTACTAAAAGAGACCTCGAAGGTAGGCTATATTATTACTACTCGTTACTTATACTATATAAACCTAAAGGAGACTATACCTAGCTTATTACTATTAAGACCTATAAGGCAAGCTCCTAATATTACTATTAAACCCTTATTAAGCTCCTCTCGCAAGGAAATTTAGTTTAACTAAAGATAAAAGCCTAAATATTAATATAAATAGCCTAGTTAATATATTTAGTATCCTTAACTGCTTAGTTACCCTTTAGTATATATAACTAAGGGGATTAGTTGCAAGCAAGTAGAAGAGGAAGTATATACTTTATTCAATAAGGGCGACTTTAACTATATCTAGTATATTAAGGCTAGCGAGGATTTAGATTTATATAAAGAAGACTTAGTTATTAGTATTAATAATAAGGATAACTAAGAGTAATAAGAAGACGATCCTAAGTATATTAACCTAGTTACTTAACCTACTTATTATTATAAATACTTTCTAGGTTATATCCCTAGATATAAGGATAAGTACCCTATTTTTAATATTAACTTATTCTAAAATTCGCTCCTTAAGGATCCTAGAATCTACTCTTATAAAATATATCTTTATAATACTAACCTATATACTAACTTCGAGGGTATCTTCTTATATTAGACCCTTCTATCCCCTTAGCTAAATATAATACTTATTAGTCCTATTAAGCTATAGTAATATATAGTTATATGTTTATACCGTTATATTATACTAAGATTATTATCCGAGGCTATTATAACGGACTATTAATTATAATCTGCGTTAATACTAGCGCAAACCGCTTAGTTATAAGCAAAGCCTGCTTATAATAGTTCCGCACCCTCTTAAGAGAACCTAAGGTATTTAAGCTCTAAGGCGTAGGAAGCCTTAAGACTATTACCTAGGTAATCTTTATAATTCTTATATAAGGATAAAAACCTAATAGTTATATAATAACTACTAAGCTCTATATAAGCGCATAGCTTATCCCGCATTTAGATATTAGTCTACTTATAGGGTAAGACTTTAATATACCTAATAAGCTTAATATCCTAAACTTAGAATTATATATCTAGATTATATCCTATAATAATATTCAAATTCCCTCTTATATCTATTTAAAGGTCCCTTTAAAGGTTTATAATATATATACTATAAAAAATATAACTATCACGCTATATAATCGCTCCTCTATTTAAATTAATATACTATTAGTAAAATAGAGTCCTTTGTATTTAGCCTAAAGCACGAAAGGTATATATATATATATAAGTAATTTACTATATATTCCTATTATTAATACCGCTCCTTACCTATTAAAAATTAAACGAGGTACTAAGCTTAGAACCCTAGCGCCCTTTAAGTCTAATAGATACCTTAAGCTAAAGACTTATAATTAACTATAAATAGCCTTTTTAATATTATTATATAAGGATATAATATATTATACTATTTTTAGCTTTTAAGATCGCAAGCTTATAATACTCGTTTAGCTACTAGAATTATTAGTTAATAAATAAGTAGAGATCTCTAATCTAACTAGTAAGGAAGCGCTTACTAACTAAGGTATAGTAAAGGATAATATAACGCTAAATTATAGAGATATCTATAAGGGGAATATTAACCTAAATAGTAAGATAGGTATAACTAAGCCTAAAAGCTTACTAGTAGTTATTACTAAGGAAGGTATATATATTTATAACTAAGATACTAAAGCTATCTAGTACTTTAAAGAGGTTATATTATATTACCCTACTATCCAGAAGGACTAAGGACTAATTAATCTTCTAGAAGACTAATACCTTAAAGTCGAAATTATTAAAGGATAGTAGAATATAAATATTAAATAATAACCTTATCCTATTAGTAAAGAGGATAAGAAACTTATTAATAAAACTTTAGACGAGCTCTATACTTAAAACTATATAACATAGGGTAACTCTAGGCTTATACTATTTAGAGCCCTTATATTCGCTATATAGTAAATTATAAATAGTAAGTATAAAGGTCGGATAGTTATAGACCTATATACTCTTAATAAAGATATAATCCCTAATATATACCCTATGCTAATATAGTAAGATATTATTAAACGCCTTTATAGTAAACTATAGATTACTATAGTTAACGCTCGATCCTTTTTCTATTAATTTCTTATTAAGAAGGAATATCGAGATCGATTTACTATAATTAGCTACTAGGGATAAGAACGCTCGAAGGTAATACTTATAGGATTCTGTAATTTACCCGCTTACGCTTAATACGTTATAAATAGACTCCTATAACTATATAAGGAATATACCTATGCGTTTATCAATAATATTGTTATTACCTCGAAGAACCTTAATACTTACCTTAAGTACTTTAATATAATTCTTAAACTCTTTATAGATATTAGACTCTCGCTTTTAGTAAACAAGTTATTTATTAAATACCCTTCTATTAAACTACTTAGCTTTACTATTAATATATTTAGACCATTAAATACTTAAAACTATATTAATACTATTAAGAAGATTATATACTCCTATAGCCTCCGCTAGCTTAAATACTAGATAGGTATAACTAGTTTTCTATAATATATAATACTATGCTATAGTTATTATATTTAACTACTCTAATAATATAAAACTACGTTACTTACCTAAGCCTAAGCTTAAGGGAAGGATAAAGGCGCTATAAGAAAGGTCTTCTATTAAAAGATAAGTTTTAAACCTATGCTAGAAGAAGTAGCTAGCTTTAATAATATTAAGGACGCTTTAATAGCGGATAATACCTTATTCTACTATAACCCTAATAAGTAGTTATTTATATAGCTTAACTTATTAAAAGAATATAGACACTCCGCGCTAATCTTCTAGCTAGCTAATAATAATAAATAGAAACCTTATAACCCTATTAAGTATACTAACGTATATCTAATTACTTATATTAGCAAGGCCCTTAACTAAGCTAAATAGAAGTATTAGCCTACCGAACTTAAAGTTACTTACTTAGTATAAGTAGTAAAAAATTATTAGCTAATGCTATATTTATTAAGATAAGACCTTATAATAATACTTACTAATTATTTAGTAATGTGTACTATTATTAAATAAACGTCGCTATAGTTAGAGGATAAGACGAGGTCTAACTTATAACTTATATTATTATTAGAATACCTTAGCTAATTCTCCCTAGTATATTATTATATCCCTAGAACGTTAAATATCGTAGCGGATACGTTATTATACCTACTTATAATAGAAATCCCTACTAAAAACGTTAGGGAACTCGATAAGATATAGAACGACATACTAATAAACGCTAACTTTATAATAGAGGTATCTCTTAAGAATAACTTTAAGACTAAGCTTATCTAATTATATACTAACGCTAAGTCCTAGAGTAGAGTATATAAAATACTCTATAAAAAGGTAGATAATATAAACCCTAACTTTATTATATATAATAGTCTCCTTTACTATATTAACCCTTATACTAATAAACAAAGACTCTGCGTTTTAAAAGAGTTAGTAACGCTACTTATTAAAGAAGCTTATAATAACTACTATTACTTTAGTAAGGAACGAATATAGAGAGCTATTAATAAACACTTTTATATACTACGTTTTAAACGATAAGTTAATAACTACGTAGCTAACTACCTATATTATAGAATAATAAATATAGAACGTTAACTATTACTCGGCGCGATATAGCTAATATTAACGCTAGCTATTCCCTTCTATATAATTATTATAGACTTTATTATTAAACTTCCTGAAATACCTTTATAATATGTAGGCTACGAAATAGAGAACTTACTACTTCTTAATATAGTACTTACTATAACTAATAAGTTCTCTAAAGTAATACTTCTTATCCTAGGTCACTTAATATATATTACTAAGATCTAGGGATACCTCCTTTTTTATAACCTCTAATATAGTAACTAGGGAATATTAAAAGCTATTATATCTAATTAAAACTAGAAGTTCCTATTAAAGTTTTAAACCGTACTATAAGCTAAATTATATACTAAATTAAGATTCTTGATAGTATATTATCCTTAAAGCGATAGTATTTTAGAACATAAGAACTAAACTATCGAACTAGCTATTTATTACTTTCTTAACCTCGTTAATAATAACTAGGTAATATTACTACTAAGCCTTTAATATAACCTTAATAACGCTTACTTATAAGTTATTAGTTATTTATTAAACTAAATCCTATATAATAGGAATACTAATAACGCGTTAAATATCTTAGGTAATACTAATCCTAAAATAAACTATAAACTCTTCTAAGAGGAAGCGAAAATTTTAATCGTAGTAGCGTAGCTATATATAAAGGAATAGCCTCTGGCTACTATATAGTGATTTTACCTGCTTAAGTGCAATAGACCTTCTAACTCCGCGCCTCCTAATAATATATAGCCTTCGGTTACGTGATCATAACTTTCCTAACTATAGCTATACTTATACGTGCCCGTTATACTAGATAGCCTCACGATCTTTAACTTTATATTCATAATAACGTGGTTTTTAATTATTTAATAGACTATAAAACTATTAACTTTTCCTCTCGCGCACTACCTGCGCTACTATTAAATACCGCCTCTATTACCGCTTTATCCGCTAGAAGTTATTACTATCTTTATTATACTATTATTAGTAATACTATTATTAGTAATACTCTCTCTATATTAAAGCAGTCGGTATAAGCTATACTTACTAATATTCCCCTAAGGGGCCTAGGCTACCTCTACTTTAATAGTATAGAGGACCTGCTCGAAGAAGGGCTACTCTATAGGGTATATAATAACCTACCTAGCTTCTACTACTAAGTCTACTTACTTAGCTATAATATAATAGTAAGTATCCCCTCTAGAGGTATTAATAAGAGCCCTCTTAAGGGCTATATTAATAATATACTCTCTATATATAACGGAGTAGTTAAAGAAGGAGCGGGTTTTATTAATTATATTAATACTAAACTCTTTAGTAAGCTCTTGCGCGTTATTAATATTAAAGGGTATACCTCGCGTAGGCTTAGCGTTTTTATATATAGGGTCTAGTACTAATATAGTTAAGAATTTATTATAGGTTAGATAAGGAAGAGAGAGAGGTATAAGGCCCTGCTCGTAGTAGTAGAGCTTCTTATACTTCTAGCTATAAGAACCTCTTAGGAAAAACCTCTTTAGTTAAGGAGTTACCTCTTATATAGTAGTATTTACTTTTAATACCTTACTAGAAGGTCGGCCTTTTAGGTTAAGAAGTTATCTTATATAATAGCTTTTATAGCACCTTGCTAGAAGGTTTAGCGAGGGCGTTACTATGAGAGCCTTAGTAGCCTATTTAGCTCTAATATAATTAGCCCTAGTGTAGCGCGCGTCCGACTTTATAATATTTAGAGGGTTTGCTTATAAGTAGTAGAAACGTATAGGGTTCTTATATTATTTTCCTTAACTAGTAGAGGGTATAGGTTAAAATACTTATATAGTGTTTCCCGAATTACACTTGCGAACTAGGTGAATTTGTTATAGTCTTTTTGTGAAGGGGCTGCGGCGTAATTCCGAACTTAATATATAAAGGAATAATATACTAAAAAAACATTATTTTATTACCTTTAAGCTAGGTAACTAGGTATACCTTAAGATAGGATTAGGATATTATCTATTAGGATAGCTAAACCTAAAGTAAAGCTACTAGTATATTCTATTTAAGGTCCTTAAATAAATTATTAAGTTAGTATATCGCCTCCATATTCTACCTAATATAAATATTTATCTAATTATATCTATTATCTAGCTTATACTAGTACTAGCCCCTAGTAATAACCTATTTAACTATTGAAATAACTACTAAGGTCTATTTAATATTAGGGAAGATAATAATATTTATTAGCTTAAAATATATAAGTATTTTAAGATTAAAACTATTCTTAAGAAGTAAACCCTTGCGCGAGGAAAGGTATAATATCTAGTTAAATAGAAAGGTTACTTATTAATATATATTATTTTGATAGATAAAGATGCTATAAATATAAATAAACTTATTACTATATTTAAAAATAAGGAATAAGAGATAGAATAGCTCTATAGATAAGTTTAAGCTTAAAGACCTATCTAATAGGGTATTAAACTAATATTAAAGCCTAGTAAAAAACTACTAAGGCGCTTAGGAGGAAGGCCTTAGAAGAACCTAGTAGAATAATATAATATATATTATAAATAAGGAACGTGCTACTTAAAGCGCCTTAAATAAATAAGTAGATTATAAAGAGTATTATAACTAAAGCCTTATTATAAAATAAAGACGTTTAGCACGCTTAGTATATCTAAGGACTTTACCCTAATAATAGCGATATTTATATCTATCCTATTAGTGAAGATAACTATATCTATTATACCTTCCCTCTTAAACTCCTTCTACCCTTAGTACTATAAGAACCTTTATAAATAAAACTACCCTCCTCGCTAGAAGGTCGATCCCTACTCTTATTTAACTAATAAGAAAAATTAGCGCTTAAGTATATATATATATATATAATAAATTTATATTACTAGGCAACCCTGTTAGTTATTACTACTACCTTCACCCGCTTAGTATTAAGCGTATTTTTCCCTCTATATATATATTTCATAGAAGAGCGTTAACGCCTTTAACCCCGCTACTTCACTATTATTACTATTATCCTCTTCTAGATATTAACGAACCTTGCTAACGCTCTATGTTATTACGCGCTTAGCGCTACTAGAGTAACTTATATTATATATACCTAGGTATTAAATAGATAACGCTCTAAACGTGAAGATACTAAGTATATTACCCTTAACTATATTTACTACTACCTACTTAATATTAAGATCCCTTATAATAAGCCTAGATATTATATTTATAACTAAGAAATCTTTAAGCGCGCCCTTAAGTAAGAGACCTAATATTATAGAACTAGTTATAATATTTCTAATACCCTATTTATTATCTACCTAGGTATTAATACCTATCTAGTTACTTAACTACTATTTATAAACTAAACTAAGTTCTATTACTAATTTCCTAATACTATCTTAAACCTTAAGTAGCTATCTCTCTATAATATTATATAGAACTCCCTTAAATATAACCTATATTATACTATTAATACTACTAGCTCGCTTATTTCTATTAAATCTAAAGAGGCCTTAAGTAGAGATAACGAACCTATTATTACTAAATATAATTAAGCTAATAAACCTACTAAAGCTACTTAGCCTAAATAATCCCTTAATACTAGCTAACCTAACTAAGCTATTAATACTACTAAATATACTAAACCTTAATTATTAACTAACCTTATTATAACTAATACTAGATTAACTCCTATTGCTTAGAATAAGACTAATAAGATAGCTACTCTTAAGAAGCAAGCTACTAGTATTAGCACCCCTAATATAATAGATATTATTAAGGCTATTAAGGGAATATAAGCCTATAGTAAATATATTAGCTATATCTCTATCCTATTTAAAAAATATAAGGAAACCTAGATCGCTCTAACTATAGCGCTCTCTAAAGGTTATATTACTAATACTAGCGCTATTACTCTTAACTTAGGCTAATTTATTAAGTTAGCTATTAATAAGTTTAAGTTTATTATAATAACTATTCCTAAGGGATCAATATAAGAGAGCCTCGGCTTCCTTAGCCCTAAATAATACCTTATTACTAGGTCGTCTACTAAGTATATAGCATTAGCTATAGGCCTAGACGATTGCCCTAATATTAACCCTTCCTCTAATATTAGCCCTTTTAATACTACTAACGCGCTTAGCGTTACTAAGACGCTTAACGCTACTACTAGTACTAAGAAGATCGTTATTACTACCTAGTAATCCTATACTTATATTACTAGCCTCTATTACCTTACCTATTCCTATATAAAGTTCTTAACTACTTAGGAGGTAATTAATATATACCTTTAGCACGTCTACTTCTTTAATATAACTAACCTTATTACTACTTACTACGCTAAACGCCTTACTTTATATACTCTTATTTAAAATAGCTTAATTATCCTTAGTCTATATATATATATCCGCGCCCTTAACTTATTTATAACTAAACGAATTATAAGTAACCCGGAATTTAGTACTATATTACTATTCTTTATTATTAGGTAGATACTATAATATAAGTTTCCTAGTATATATACTAAGGATAATACTTATATTAGTTAGGCTATAGTTAATAGTAATAACGCAGGCGCTATCTATACCCTTTTAGACCTTAATAACCCTAAGGCTATAGATATAGCTAACTTCTAATATAAATATACTATAGACTTTTAAGGCCTTTAGGCTAACGTCGCCTCCCTTACCGCTTTAATTATTATAATTAAAAATAATAGCGTTACTAAGTTATACCCTAAGGTTTATAATAAATCTCGCTACTAGTTCCTAGAATAATATAAAAATAATACCTAACTAGCTACTACTTATAGTATTAGTATTAACTAACTCCTAGCTATAGCTAAAGAGATTATTAATAATAAGGATAAGGACTACCCTAACCTCTTAAAGATAGCTAATACTACGCCTAAGACTCCCTTAGCCTATAGTAGGATATAATAAAATATATAGAATAGAAAAGAAGTAAGGTTATATATAGTTATTTATATATAATAATATAGCTCTACTTATTAATATATTACTATAATAGGAGGTATAAATTAGATTTTATACTATATATTATAGTTAATACCTTTCTCTTCTTATATAGGTAATTAATACTAAATGCGCTTAGCGCAGTTATCCCGCTTAAGGGCGCCTAACGTGTTTAATGCGTTTAACGCGTTGAACGTACCTAAATGCGCTAACCCTTATAAAAGGGCTTATCGCCTTTAAGGGAAAACCTTCTAAAAACATAGATTCTTCACCTATATGTTTCGCTTACTACGTGGACCCTATCACTAGGGTTCTATTAAGCTACTAAGTCCTCTAAAATCTAAGAATAGAGTTATTTAGCTTTATATTATTCTTTAGCTTCTTATTCTTCTAATATCTAACAAGTATCTTAGATAATATAATAAGTAGATTTAAGGCTACTTAATACTATTACTAATATACTTAATACCTACTAGTAAAAATTAGTATCTTTTAATCCTTATATAAACTAGTAAATAATACTAACTATAATAATCTCCTTAGGTTTTATAAGTATTACTTAGTTACTTATATCCTTATTACTAGCTTAGTATAGAAGGGATAAGGCTTAGTTATAATAAGCTAGTAAAGCCTTATTATCTTTCTATTTTATTATATTAATATTATTATTATTAGTTTCTAGGTCTATTACCTAGGATAGGAATTATTCCTTTAGGGAGCTCTTAATAATAGCTAAATTAAAAGCTTTCTTCATAATATTAACTAAATATAGGATATTATTAAGGTATATTATTACTACTCCTTTATATTATATATCAATTATTCTAAGGACTTAAGATATAGGAAGTCTTCTAGGCTTATACGTAACTTTCTTAAAATCCTATTTTAATTATATTAGCTATCTTAATATAGCTATAGAACTATTAAATATACTATAAGTTAATATAAAAAGGGCAAGGTTAGTAGTCTTATTAGAGCGCTTATTATTAAGAGGGGTTATAGATAATATTATAAGTAGGTTCTTAGTTATTTAATAATCTAACTAATCTAAACTATTCTTAAGATAATAAGCTTTTAGTTATATTATTAGCTTATTTATATTAGTATTCAGGTTAGTTAGTTATCTAGAACTCTAATATAATTATATAAGTAAAGTTAAATACTACCTATAGGTATCTAAAAACTTATAAGATAGAAATAGTTATCTATTTATAGGTATATTAGACTATTCTCTAGTTATTATAGAAGATTTAGTTATAATTAAAATACTAATCTATAGTATAGTTAGTTTATATTTTTTATTTATAATATTAGCTTCCTTAATATTAATTAGCTAGCTAATAGTATTAAATCTCTCTAGAGTTACTAGTTTTAATATATAATATCTTATAATAATAATTAGCTTAGCCCTAGTTTATATTAATACTAATAGGGCTATATTCTAAGTTATTAATAAAGGAGGGAGTAAATAAAATAAGGTTATATAAGGATAAGATATTATTAAAAATCTATATAAATAATATTATAATAATACTTATAATAGCTTATTACTAAGTTATAATAGCTTAAAGATATTATAATAAGGGTCTTAAGCCTCTTAAGACCTTATAATATATAAAACTTAATAGATTTTAATAATACCTTAGAGTAAAAGCTAGAATTAGCCTCTTAGTTAGAGTAGATATAGTTATATATAAGCAGGGTTAATTCCTCTAAGTTCTATTCTAATACTAAGCTAGGCTAAATATACTTAATATAAGCCCTTTATAGTTATCTCCTAAAACGGAATCTCCGATCCGTGGGTTCCTGCTACGCACATAGGTGGGCGGTAAACAGGTGCCTAGCTGTCTCAAGGCACTAGAAGGTGCCTACCTACTTCAGTAGGTAGAGAGCATGGAGGCGTCGGGTTGCTAGAGGTTTTTTTGAGGTGCGAGGTCCGGGTCTGCGCCCTGCTGTTGCCACTGACCACTGAGCTTAGGGCAACTTCGGTCGTCCTAGGTAGGTTGGTGCAGCACTGGTGCAGATTAAGGTGCGCAGCATTTACTTCAGTAGTTCCACCTGCCCCCCTTCTAATGAGCCCGAGCTGTCTCATTGGCTCAAAAGCACTGTCTCTGTGTTGGTTGGCCAGGGGCAGGAGAAAGGCGGGCCATGGTGCCCCGTGCGCTCTACCTCTCCCAGTACGTACCTAACGATCCCGACATTGCCCTGGTGGTGTGCCGCTTGCAGAACCAAACTCGAAATTCCTGACGTAAGCAACTCTCCGGTTCACCGGCGGAAAGAGAGCAACCACAGCCCGCAACGCAACTGCACACCGAAAGCCATCCTCGCCTTGCCTCGCCTGACGTTCCGCTTGTTCTTGTGTTCTTGTGTTCGACAGACTTCCGGCCGCTTGTCTTGAAACACCGGGAAAATTCCCCGGCGCGATCGCCTCGCACCAGATCTCCGAGTTGTGCTCCCACGATCCTCCGCTCTTTGCACCGCGAGACAACCAGAGATCCCAGCGCACAGCTTGGCTACACGAATAGCTATCAGCGCTTACTATCGCGATACGGGCATTCGAGTTCTGCACATTTACCAGACTATTCCCCATAACCCACACCAAAGGGGCCGCTGCCCTCGTGGAAAAGCAGCGAGAGCCCATTTGAGCTCGTTAAGGGACCAGCCTCCACCCTCTTCGACGTCACCGGCCATCAGCCATCATCGCCATGTTCTGCCTTCGGAGGTCAGCCAACCAAAAAAAAAAAACCCCCCAAGAAAACTTCCACCAGGCCATTGCTAACATCAGATCCAGCTGGCTCCCTCTCCTCTTCATCCCAACCAACGCCTCTCCCGCCTTCATCTTCCTCTTCTTCATCTGCACCTACTTCCTCAACCGTCCCTGCGTCTACTGTAGCTTTCTCCTCCTAATCCTCTTCCTCACCTCGTGTAACTGGTCAGATCGTTGTTTCTTCGACTTCAGCAGCAACTGGTTCCAGCCCCGGCCGCCTACGTCTCTATCCTCCCCGTCCTCGATTCCCGAGATCGACCCTAACGCGACCTTCAACTCCACCGTTGTCGAGGTCATCAACACGACCGCGAGCGCTTTGGCCGGTGCTGCAGCCGAAGAACTCGCGCGACAGAGACAGGAATGGACCGGCTTGGGTATGGAGTGGCTGCGCAGCCTTCTGGGACGCAGGGAGTGGAGGGTTGAGTGCTTGGATATCAACATCCGTTTGTGATTATGGAAGAAGGGCCTTGGGATTGACGATTATGATTGATGACTGGTTTCGCGTTCGCGAGCTAAGCCACGGCCATCAGAGGACGCGGCAAAATTAAGGTGTGATACCAGGCAGGCTTGGGGTGCATCATCTCTGTGCGCGTATGTATTATCAGGGCTACTGTACAGATCCGGCAACCTGCGAGTAGGCAATCATATTTAGTGTCCGAGACGTCGTAATGAAACTGTCGTATCTTGCCACTCCAAAGTACTCGGCTGGCTTGCATGAGGCCTGCAATGGTTTACGCTGTTCATACGGGCCTTCAAATCATACCAAGCCTATCGATACCGATATTTCCGCTCGACGAGCTGGATGCACGGCGCACGCATACATTTATGGTCAAGTGCTGACTCAAGGGGACCACCATCTAAGTATACTTAAATGCATTTGAATCTATTTTGTTCAATTAAATAAACTTGTCTCAATCAAATCAGTTCGAAGCGGACGCCCTCTGCCTGATGTGAGGACACTCTGGCGCTTAAACAGTATTATCACCACCACTCGTTTATTTAGAACTTCAGTTGAGTTGCTGTGTCTGCAATATACCCAGAGCTCCGACTTGGAAGCCTCCGAATGGGACAGATTCGACCCATCTAAGGCCATATCACGGTTTCATTAGAGCACTCTGTCCTCAAATTCCGTCCAAGGTTAGCCTTTGGAGTGCCACCAATTCACTCATGAGATATGTGTGGTAGTAAACAACTCGCTGGAACTGAGCATCATCTATTCGACACACGCCATGCCGTGTTCCTGCGTGATCGTATAGGTCATCTTCAAAAGCAAGACCTCGGGGCAGCATTTCCATGGCCCAAGCCAGACGATATTTCATGTGATGAAAGTAAGGTTCCGTTAATGGCCAATGGCACAGGCATGGAAATTGCCTGACTCAAGCCATGCCGCTCATCATGAAATTTAGTTCGCCATCTTGATAGCTGAAGCTTGAGTTTTCAAGGCGTCGGGGCAACCCACGTTCTATCACTGCCGTGAGAATATCGTGATAGTGGCAGGCACATAGTCAAGTTTAAGCTCCGTTTCGGCACCTGATCGATTTTGACTGTACCTGGTCTCCGGTATAGACCTCCAAAGGTTTAGCCAAGGCTGAGCTCCCACACGCAAGCACGAATCATTCAGCTGCAGCGAATATCACGCGAATCCGCTGTGATATGTCTGCTTCGGGCCAAGCTTCAAGGGTGCCCATCACCGAGAAACTACGAGTGCCGACGTTTGGTTCAACTAGGCACAATATTGTAGTCTGTTCAAGGTTAGACTACACGGGGCCTTCCGAAGTGAACGCCCTCGCTTTCCCCTCCGTGATCAAACAATGATGTCGAACATTTGCACCGGGTTAAGATCCGGGACAGGGGTCCGACTAGACCCATTACGCTGCCGATGTCCCGAGAAGCTTTGGATCCAGCTCCACGACACACCAAACAAGCTTAGAGGAGCAGTCGTTTGCATGTCCATCGCGTGGGTTGTGCTGCTGTGCTATGTGGGCTTTAGAGGGGCCCAGAATCAGCCTTCATGGCGAGGTCGGAGGCTCAGGTCATCGGCACTCAATTAAGGTTCTCGACACCCGGCATAGGAAAAGTGTCGACCATGCTGCTGGGCGGACATCGTTGCCAAGCGCGGGGTCAAAATCGCGTGGCGGGCTGACAGAGAGGCGCCGGACAAGGCATGACGGGCGGAGTGGCGTGGGATGACCCCCGGGTGCGTAATGGATGCAGTGTCGCCGACGGTTGTGCCCGATAGCCGGAGTGACATCCCCGTTAGGCTTGCCCACATCACGGCTTACTCTGTACACAGGGACACCGGGCCATTAATATCTGTGAATTACGAAGGATAGGTTATTTTCGGGTTGTGGCGCCAGAAGTCCCGTAGCTACGACAGCGCCTGCCCTACAGCTCGGAGGCACCTCATTCTATGCTGGACTCCGGCGAGGATTTGTATAGCAGTGAACAAAAATTCGTGGCTCGCCCAACACTGATGTTGTGCTGTTTTTAGCACTTCAACATTGCGGGGCTTTTCTGGCATAATTCGCGGAAGGCAAAATCAAGAACACTAGGTAGGTAGTCACAAATTGGCTCTTATACATACAACACCTCAGCCTTGTCCACAGAGATGAGCAGAGCCAAAGATAGCAAAGGGCATTCGTGGCCCAAAGTCCAAGACTGAAGAAGAGAAATGAGCGCATCTCGAAGGATTCCGTGACGTTGATTGAGACATTCCACTCTGCGCCCGAGGCGTTATGACTTTATCCGAACATCAGACTCGATGCGTGACATGAGCCGGGACGACGGCACCAAGCCAAGGCGGCTGTCGACCCCCAGCTGCCAATACATGGAGTTTCCCCAGCCTCTTGTTGCGAAAGGGAACCGAACACGCAACAGGACGATCATATTGTTGAGCAAGTCGATGAGGGGGTGCCGAGGACGCCGAGGAATCCAAGCAGGCTGCAGCTGATTTGATGTCGCTGTGTGTTGGCTCGCCGCTCCGCCGCTTCGGTGCCGACATGCAGCCACTCTCGCCATCCTTCGACAAATAGATATCGGACAGCGTCCCAATTGTCTTTCTCTGCATTTGCAAGTGATGCTGCTAGTGCATAGCGGTGCCGAATTCCTTCCATTGCGCGGCACTGACGAGTCCCAGAAGTTGACAGGAGGACCTGAAACCCGTGGCCACGAATGCGTTTGCTGTTAGCCGACAGAGTTGCTATGTTACCATGGGGCAGCGACTGGGACTGGAGCGGCGTCGCAGAGGGCGGCAGCTCAAGCCTCTGAGGCCCCAGAGCAGCCCCGAGGAAAAGCGGCACAGCTCTCAAAGGCTCCGACTGTCGATGCAGTGCGAGCTCTCCCACCGAGGCGGCCCATGGGCGGGCGGGGCGGAAGCCGTGTGTACACTTCTAGCGGCCAAGTTACGCCAATTTGAGTCGAATTATGCATCAAAAATGGTGATAGTGGGCAGTTAGGCAGAAAATCCAGAAGCAAAGGGAATAAGGAATGGCATCGGACGTGCGCCAACTTGGGGTCAGACAGCCGTTGTCCCAATAAGGAGTGCAGGGGGGTAAAGAAGCAAGCAAGGCCACGCGTCACTGTGGGACGGTTCGAGGTTCCACAACCAATGGAATGAGACGGCGGCTGACGCTGGGAAGATGTCTGCCGGAGTTTTGGGTTTGCTGGCCATCCCAATTCCGTGCCAAACTGCTCCCAGGGCATTCTGGTGGCTTGTACGGGGCGTACGGCAACTTCAGGCGTAACGGGACCGCAGATCCCTATTGAAGGGTAGTCCCTGGCCGTGCGGGCTGATTTCGCAAGGCTATAGGTAGGCGTCCTGTATGGGACGAAGCGTCGCGGTGTGGAAAACGGATGACCACGATATGCAAGATGTCGACAAAGCAAACAGCTGGCTTGTACCTAAGTGGTGAGGAGAAGCGCAAGCTTATCCTGACAGGAGAAGTACAGCAAGGACCCCAAAAAGGCCAATCATTGGAACTCAATCGCACATCTCAAAGCGCTGCCGAGGACGGCCAAGCTGGGCGGAAGGCCTCGGGTCATTGGCCAGGAGGCGCACTGGCTGAGGTTCTGAAGGCAGCGCCAGACGTGCCAAGCGAGGGGTCGGTTTCCAAGAGCGGCTCAATTTCTGGGAAATGGCGCTGGAAGAACGGGAACTCGAGCGTTGCGTTCTACTCATTTTGAGTCTGGTGTTGTAGTCGTACGCGGCGGCGCCGGAAATCCATACAGTCCATGCAATGCGCTCGGCAGCGTGGCTTGGGGTATCCGCCAAAGGTGAAGATGCAGCTCGTGAAGTTGGCCATCGGGTACGACCTTCGTGGCCATGACGGCGGCGTCCTGCGGATTTGTTGCCTGTGCCTGTCAAATTCGGTGTTGAGGGCCAGATCGGCCCAACATGGAAAATGAAGGAAACGGAGATTGACGGGCACGCGACACTCGGCTGGCCATCACCTCACTCGTAAGCGCAGATTTGGACCGCGCTATAGCACTGGTAGGGTAGGTAGGCGGCAGGGTTGTCTGATGGTCATGGAGAAGCTGGGAGAGAAGGGTTCCATTGTTCCGTTATCGTGCTTTCTGTGGCAGGTGCTTTCCTTCCGATTTCGATACCGGGTGCACCGCTGCCTCCGGCCTGCCCTGATGCATACATATCCTTTGATAGCTACATATGATGCATATGCACCGTCATCCCATCTGAAGAGGGTCACTGCGGCTGATTGAGACTTTCCATCCCAGAACAAACTCCGCCTCGCTGTATAATGCAATGGACATCCGATGACTGAGACAGGACGACGTCTGCTCTTGCCCAAAGTATCGGGATTGGCCAAAGCAACAGCGGTGGATGGGAAGAACAGCACAGCAGCCCGGCTCGTCCCTGTCTCTCGCTCTCGCTCTCTTTCTCTCCCCAGAAAAGAAGAAATGCACAACGACCTCGGAAAATATGCTAATCGGGTACATACAAGAAGGCTGGTGCTGACAGCGGGGCTGCTGCTTATGCTGCCAAGGCCACTAGCGGCTTATGCGGTGACCGGGGCCCAAGAAACACCAAGGAAGGAGAGCACACGACACCCTTTCCCCCCCCTGACGGAAGGATAAGGGATGAAAATTCAGTGGATGAGAGCTTTCGCGGTGCTGCTGTGACCCACGGGAACCCTGCGACCTCACGCGATCGCCTTTGCAGTAAGGATGGGAGAACCCGAAGGTGCTGAGCCACACGAACATCTAGAAGAGTTGAGAAACTCAGGAATATCGAAATCTTTTTGCCCCATCCCGCCCCTGTCCGAAATTAAGTCTATATACCGTAACCGGACATTGGTCCACCTCTGGCTGGAGACTCGTCACCAAAGCAGTCCAAGAGGCGCGCTGTCAATGGCTCCCGTGCGCTGCTTCAAGGCCAGGCCACCGGTCCATGACTAGGACCTCCTTTTTACGCGGGATTACGTATGCCACTCAATCCTCTGCTTCTATCTTTGAAGCCAAGGAATGTGGAGATACTCTTCAAGAGTACGTACCATACTCTGTCTAGCGGCTGGAGGGTGCCCTGTCGTGTCTTGTATCTCTTCTGTTCAGTCTGATGTTGCTGTCCGATGTCTTCTTGTGTGTTTGTTGTTTTGCTGTTATTGTTTACATCCAGGACAATCTTCTTTGTGTGTTATGTGGTGAGTGTATAGCAAGGTACAGTAAGTGCTGGGATGCTCTTCTTAGAAACTTCCCATCGATTGTCCTGCCCCGAAAGATGCAAAAAGAAGGAACCCTCGGAAAGAATGGAGCAAAAGCGATGGCCCAGATCTTGGCAAGGCAAACAGGGTTACAATAACGAAGAAGGCGGGACGCAGGAAGGGGAATGGTGGACGCTTGATGCTGCCTCCACGCCTCCACGCCTCCCGTCACCACCACAGCCCAACAACACCTCCCACAAAAACGCCCTTTCTCTTGCTGCATACACACCACTCCGCGCATCCTCCCCACACCATGGGCGGCGGGCATACGACTTCCACTTTCACTACGGATGCCTACTTAGTGTAGGGACCTCTTTCTCATCCATCCCACAATTACATATCAGTCGGCTTCGCGCTTCACTCATCCTCGCTTCCGGCTCCCCTTCCTGCTTCATTTCTTGGCATCCGGCTTTTTGACCCGTCCATAATTCCCTAGACTGGACTCGACCTGTCTAGATATCATCTACAGCAGGGACGTTTCTTTCCCCTCCATCGCGCTTTTTCAAATCACCATCCAACGAGTGGTCAATATCATCCACTTCGCTGTCCACCGAACATTTTTACCGTCTCTTATCACGGCCTCACCATAACCCCCGCCCCCAGACCTCGAAGCCGTATTGCCTGAACGACATTTTTCCTTTTCAGTCTTTACTGCGCAGTGATACCCCACGAGCTCTATTCATCGCCTGCTGGACGACCAATCCGCTTGCCGTTCCGGGTTTGGATATACCTCCTGCCCTATCATTCACCTCAGGACCCGATAACCTCTTGGCATTGCGAGGCCTCCGGCGCAAAACAACGAACGACGGCTCTTCCTGATTGTTGGATTGGCAAATTATTCTCACTACTGGAGAGAAAGCTCAACATCCCGCTGAAGTGAAATCTTACACAGCCGCCACCATGCGCTTCAGCTTCGCCCTCCCCCTTGCCCTCCTGGGCCTCACAACCACAGTTGCCGCCGCACCCCCACAACCGCCAGTCATCGCTAAGCGCGCTGACACCAAGTACTTCCACGAGCCCTGCTGCGGTGAAGAGCTGGGCCACTACGACATCCGTTACTTCAAGGAGGCCGTAGCTTACAACGAACACCGCGTTGTTCTGCGGAACCTCATACGCTCCTACCTCACAATCACCAAGAAGCTCAACATCGAGACATGGCTCGCCCACGGCACCCTGCTCGGTTGGTGGTGGAACGGCAAGATCATGCCCTGGGACTACGACCTCGACGTCCAGGTATCCACCGCCACTCTCTACTGGCTTGGCCAGAACATGAACCGTACCGAGCACGAGTACGAATGGACCGACGCCGAGGGCAAGCCTCAGAAGGAACGCTATCTGCTCGATGTCAACCCCCACGGCACCGACAAGGACCGCGGCGACGGCCAGAACATTATCGACGCCCGCTGGATTGACACGGCCAACGGCGCTTTTATCGACATCACCGGCCTTGCCGAGCGCGATCCCTCCGGCATGCCTGGTGTCTGGAGCTGCAAGAACTACCACCGCTACCGCACCACCGACCTCTTCCCTATGCGCGAGACCGAGTTTGAGGGCGTTGCCGCCATCATTCCTTACAGCTTCGAGCGCATCCTGTCTGAGGAGTACGGTACTAAGAGCTTGGTTACTACCGAATGGCAAGGGTAAGAACAGATCCCGCGGGATTTCTCCCGCCTTCTCCGTCAAGTGTTCGGCCAGTCACTAACCCGGTTTTACAGACACAGATGGGAGCCGGAGCAAAAGGAGTGGCTGAAAGTGCAGCAGTCCTAGAAGGTGACTGCGGACGACCTGGCGGATGATCTCGAGTGGTCAAAGTAAGGCTCGTATTGGAATTGGATTCGCATAAGCGACACTCGCCGACTACGACAGCTTGGGGGCTCTTTTCTTTTCCCTAGAACAAAAGCACATGGGCATTTTTGGCGGCAGCATTTTGCGTTTTGGTACGCTTACATGCAGTGGTGTGGCGTTCCGGGCATGGCATGGTATGGAATTAAGGTGTTCCGGAGTCAGGGATTCAGCAGGGAGGATGCTGACACTGCCTCTTTATTTTTTCTTCGCAATACATCACGAAGACGGAGTATTCGTACAACGAGCATCACCCGTTGGGTAGATATCGGGTGTCAGCCGCTATTTGAATGGGATCGGCTTCGACGCCATAGATGAGTTGTGCATGTGCACGACAGATACACAAAGAAAAGGAAGGCAAACCGGCCTCAAATCACAATTCTTATAAGACTCGTGCCCATCTCCTGGTGTATGTCATTTTTCGCATACAAGATCGGGTGAGGTGCTGTCTGACGAACTCCGTGATTAGACGCATCAGGGCTTGCTCTCATGGTTATGAAAAAACCGCGCTACTACAGAATCACACGAGGTAAATAAGCAGAGAAGTTTCGCAGTGTGTAGGGGCCTGAAATCGAATTAAGTACCTAGTGCGGAAAGTATCCGCACCCTCCCGGCCAGCAAGGCCCGTCATAAATCGTGTCTACCAGCGCCATTGCGATGCTCCGTGACCAAAATGACACAACGCTGCTCATATCCAATGAAAACTTTAAAACGCTTAAGGGGATGCGCCCGAATCCGGCTTCCCGCCATCCCTTCTCTCGATATTCATCTTCCTCAACCTCTCCTCGGCCGCCTTGGCCAGGATCTCCCGACGACTGAGACCCCTATTATCAGCAGCGCTGCCTCCAAGGACAAAATCGCCACCCTCCCAGCCCCCATGATCCTCGTATCCCTCCTCCTCCTCTTCCCCAGCCGCATAATACGACGACATCTGCCCAACCGTCTGTCCGCCATGCTTCCAATCAGCCGCGTCAACCTCACGCTCAATCTGATGACACAAATCCCAGAATTTCCTATCGTGGGGGCCGTGGACGTTGTGCGCCAGCTCGTGGCACAGCGTCTTGCGAATGGTCCTGTAATCCCTATACCCGTCGTGCGCGTCCGTCCTAAGCCTCAGCTCGATGACTTCGCCCTGGTTGCGGTTCAACCCCAACAACCTCATCGTCCCTTCGTGACTCGACTGCGTGTTCGATAACGGCTCCATCTCTGTTAACAGCCCGACGCTGAACTTGTGCTTGACCATTGATGCGCGGATTCCGGGGTCCTCCTTCAACCTCTCCAGCAAGGCCAGAGAGCGTTCCGGATGAGGCAGTCCACCAAACGGCTTCACAGACAAGAAGGTGTAAGTGCCGTCTGCCTGTGATCGCGCCTGGTCCCTCCTCCTCGACGGGCGGTTCGCCTTGCGTGCGGCGCTGCGCGCTGCGTTTCGTCTGGCGGCGAACTCGGACGCGGCCTGCAGCGACGCCACCTCTTTTGCCTCGGCGCCCATGAGCATGATCTTCTTGCCCCGTAAGTCGGTGAGGGACATGTCTGGGTCTTTGAACGGGGGCTTCAGCAGGCCCAGCTTCGGGACTATGAACTTCTGGTTCAAAATCGGGATCGAGAGAGCGTCTTCCACGTCTTCGGAGAGGTGGGTTATTGTGCCGTCGGTGGGGTACTTGAAGGTATGCGGGGTGTTGCGATGGGTAAGGGTTATGGTGATGGCTTCTTCGGAGGAGTTGTAGTCTGA
This sequence comes from Colletotrichum ledebouriae, assembly GCA_036785755.1. Lineage (NCBI taxonomy): Eukaryota > Fungi > Ascomycota > Sordariomycetes > Glomerellales > Glomerellaceae > Colletotrichum > Colletotrichum ledebouriae. Next base: position 23,202 of record JAVHLU010001010.1, read on the forward strand.
CCCGTCGCGCTTGGGTTCAGCCATGGTGGGGGGTTTCGAACGCTTGGTCTGGGTGAGGTATCTCGGGGTTATTGATGAGCTTTTGGTTTGCGTGTTATAGGTGTCTCGATGCTGCAGGTACATGCGACGTCGTTGCAGTGGGTGGAAAGGCGTTGGGGAGTATATACAACAGAATACACAATGTAAGGTAGAATGTGCAGGAAGCGGCCTTGAGGCGCAGAAGCGGACGCTTACGGTCACCGGTGAGGCCGTCAGGAGGTTTGTAAGGCAGGCAGCGCTTTGTAATACGTCACTCGCTAGTAAGCGCTCTTCGGGCTGGACTAAGGGGTGGGTTCGAACTCGATGCGAATGATTACATAAGCAGAAATTGGGCGGGTAACGGCGTTGCTACTTCCGGGGTGGTCAGTGCATCCCGTTTTCGTTCCTTGCAGCTCAGGCAGCTGCTAGTGACAGCGGGTCTCTCACAGGAGCGTCTGCTGCGTTGCACCACTCTGGCCCCCATTTTTCTGCATTACCTAAGCCGAAACCAGGGAACCGCCTTAGGTAAAACACGTAAATCTGGCAGGTTGAGCTGGCAGCTGGCCGGGCCAAGGTTGTGGCTTGGCTGATCGGTTCCAGCTTCCAATGAGCTTGCAATCGCGTTCGTGTCCTTTCGACCTCCTGGTTAACCACGGACCAGAGCATAGCTACTGAACGCAGTGAAAGCTTCCCTCCCTGGCCACATCTCAACGCCAGCCGCAACGCGACGACAACGACGACTAGCTAGGACGAACTGCTATTGATACTGCATCTTTCGAGGCGTCGAATTTGCACCTACACCTGCTTGATTACAACCCCGCCGCTGTCGCTGGCAGCTTCAAGCTCTCTCTTTCCCCCCGTCGATTGCGACAGACATCCGCCGCGCTGCTAATCCGCCACGATGCTCAACCTCTTCCGCATTCTCGGTACGTTTGGCCGTTGCGTCGCGTAGCTTCGCGACGTCTGCCTCGTTGATCCGTAGCTTGTTCGCTAACCTTACGGGCAGGGGACTTGTCCCACCTTGCCAGTATCGGCATCCTCCTCCACAAGATGGTACAGATGAACGTGAGTCTGAGATGCCCTCAATGTCGTCACCGGCTCCTTATCTAATCCGCGTCCAGAGCTGTTCCGGCATCTCGTTCAAATCACAAGCCCTGTACTTGCTGGTTTACATCACCAGATATCTTGGTATGCCTCCTGGTCGATCGCTGCGCTCTGGGCTGAGCTGACGTTATTCAACCCAGATCTCTTTTCCACATCCAGTCTGTGGAACCTCGTCTTCAAGATTCTCTTCATCACCTCCCAGGGGTACATCGTGTACCTGATGACCACCGCATACAAGCCCACCAATGACCCCAACCAAGACACCTTCCGCGTCCAATACCTACTTGGAGGCGCGGCCGTCCTCGCCATCATCTTCCCCTACTACTATACCTTCTGGGAGATCCTCTGGGCCTTCTCCATCTGGCTGGAGTCCGTCGCCATCCTGCCCCAGCTCTTCATGCTTCAGCGCACCGGCGAGGCCGAAACGATCACCACCCACTACCTCGCGGCCCTGGGTATCTATCGCGCGCTGTATATTCCCAACTGGATCTACCGCTACTTCACCGAGGTGAACCACAAGGTTGACTGGATCGCTATCGTCGCCGGCATCATCCAGACCATTCTCTACTCCGACTTTTTCTGGATCTACTACACCAAGGTGATGAAGGGCAAGAAGTTCAAACTGCCCGTCTAAAGTCTCTTTCGCCAATCTTGAAAGGATATTCGTGCGCCCTTGGAGTCTAGGAACTTCCGCCGAGACTTCGGGCGACGACTCGGAAAAGGGAGCCATGAGACGCAGCAGTGCTCCGAGAAGCATCGGGGTCAGTATCGGACATGACTAGATGTGCTTTTCTTTTCGTCCAGTCTCATCAAACACAAATCGATTTTCACACACACACACACGCACACTCAAAAGTTGGCCAGGCAGTGGGTACGGGATATCCTCTCCGTGCAGGATGGGATGCATGGGCTGGCGTTGGGAGATCTGGTTAGTTTTGCATGGGGGCGGCCGCCACAGCCAGTCAGTCACGCCACCACGCTTTTCGGGTGCCGGCTGGAACTGCTGATGACTGCTCTCACACATCGTCGACACTGAAGACGAACGAGAAGAAAGACCGGGACACCATTAGTATATAGATGGTCAATGTGAAGGAACGTACGTTTCTAAATTCGGTAACTACTCTCGAGGAACGTTTCCAAACCCTAACGAGTATAAACGCCCCATATAGGGGTAATTACACTTTCTCATGAACATGGGTGGCCAAAAAGGCACCAGAAGGAGTATAAACGCCCGTCCGCACGCGCCGTCTGGCGGCAGCGGCAACCGTCGACGACCGAGGTCTCCCCTTGCGGGATCATGAATCTCTCGTCATCATTGCCTGACTGGGCGGGTGGGGGAAACGCGAAAGAGACCCTGGAGGAACACCTCCCTTCTTTTTGAGTTGGACGATTCAGGGCTACCCCGACCTTGATTGCAAGCCAGGCCCGAGTCCAGTGACGGTGGACTGGGATATGCGGACACCAGGAAAGGGCACGAGGATCGACGCTGCTAGATGGCGCATCCCGCAAGTGTAAAGCCCCTCCCCCCCTCCAAAGAGCCTCAATGGGACCAGGGACACGGACCGACTATGGCTTTTGAGACAATACCAAACTCGGAACGCAACCCGATATTGATGCCGCGAGGGTATAACAAACCACTTCCGTCTGGCAGGCATAAACCTTTTCTGTCGTTTCTGTCAGGTTCTTGTTTCCAAATTCGCTTGTGAAACCATCTGTGCATTGACAAACCACCACGAGCCCGGCTGTCTGACCGAATAAGAAGATGGGACGGTTCGCGACGGGGCCAGAAATCTCATCTCATGGGTTATCGTTGCCCTCTCGTCCTTGGGCCTCCTCAACCGTTAAGCAGCGGGCAACAACCAACATCTGGCCCGCGGTCTCCGCCCCATCCTCCAATGAGGCCGACTGGATGGCGATCCAGAGCGATATTCGAGCGTAGACACCCACACGAGGGGGGAGGGATGATGGGATCAACCAAGGAGGAATGGCCCGGTAGGGCCAGGAATTCTCTGTTGTCGCTCAACAATTAGGACGAAGCGGTCCATAACATGGGCGAGGGCCGCCAGCCAGGGCGCCTTCTGAGTTTCTGAGATTCTGAGTTTCCGACTTGCTTTCTTGGTTTGGATTTTTCTTTTCTTGGTCTTCTTTCGTTTCTTGTCTATGTGGTCCAGGAGACGTATCTTGTTGCGTTGAAGGGTAAACAGGCACATATAATATGGTTACAACAAAGAGGAGGCATACATAACTCCGACATGAAATCATGGTGAAGGCTTGCCTCCCACGACTATTATTGCTTCTTGCTTGGGTCTGCTTCGTGTTGGCGGCGGCGAAGGCGGATGGAGACGCACGACGATGGGCACGGTGGGTCGATAATGGAGGTGGCAGACAGCCTCATCGGAGGCGGGAAGGAGATGGAGACATCATGGTGAATCACGTCCCGGGCATGAGGAGGGCCGAACCCCCAACGGCGTCGGCCGATATCAACAAGCCCATCCCCCTCGAAGACCGCGTCGTGCTGGCCGTCCCAACACCGCCAGCACTCTTCGGCAGACAGATACTCAACCCGCAAGATGCCATCAACTCGGTTTCTCGATCCGCCCAGCAAGCCATCGCGCAGGCATCCCAATCGGCTCGCGAGGCCGTCCAGCACGCCGGCGAGCAGGTCAGGCAAGCCCAGGAGAAGCAACGACAGGCGGAGGAACAGGCGAGACAGGCCAACGAGGCGGCCACGAGGGCGTCTGTTTCAGCAAACAACGCCGTCGTACAAGCACAGGCGAGTGCAAGGGAGGGAATTCTCAACGCTCAGCAACAGGCGAGGGACAGCGCCAGCAAGGAGATTGCCGCCAACCTCGCGGCCGTCACGAGTAGTGCTTCGATGCAGCTCGCGAGTTTGCAGGCGAGCGCGAGTGTCAGTGCGGCCGCTGCGATCGCCTCTGCCACGCAAGCGGCGAACGCGGCTGTTCAAAATGCGCAGCAGCAAGCGCAGCAACAGGTTCAAGCAGCCAGGGTGAGTCTTTTGTTTCCGTTTTCACGACGAGGGCATGTAAGCGAACATGACTAACAAGCTCACAGGAGGACGCCAACTTGAGAGTCTCTCAAGCACAAGGAGCGGCAGTCTCGGTCACGCAAGCAGCTGTGGCGGTTGTCGGCGCCATCATTGGCTCTTCACTCCTCAGCATCTTGGGCTTCTACGTCTGGACGCGCTACCGCCGAGGAAAACGCAAAGAAGCCCTCCGCCGCGAGATCGGCTATCCCAAACAGGACACCCTCATGACGACAAACGCTCTCGCAGGGAGCAACGGCTACCCGCTGGATCTCAAAGGCCCTCCATCGCCGACGAGGCCCGACACGGCACGCACGACGGGGTCGGTCGGGATGGGGTACGCGGTGAGTGACTTTGGCGACGGGGCACCCAACTTCTCGCGGACGACGACCTTTGTGAGCACTTCAGGCGGCCCCCAGGTGGAAGGCGCGCAGACGCTGCAGCGGGAGCCGTCGGTAAGTCGAAAGCCGGTCGTGCCGCCGTCGCCAAAGAAACAACCTGCATATTCCCTCTTCCCGCCAAGGTCAAGAGAGGGGCCGCCGAACACCGCGCTGCCTCCCACCCCGGCCTCTGCTCGCGATCGAGAGCAGCAGCAGCAGCAGCCGCCGCCCGCAGCAGGAAATCCTCCACCCTTTGCGCCGACCAACGAGAAGCTTAGCAAGGTGGACGAGAAGGCCGAGCTTGAGGAGGAGACCGACAGCTGGCTGAGGACGCAAACCGTGAGTCCGTTTGGGGACCTGGTCGACAGCCCGACAGGGGAGCAGGGTGCGGAGTGGCCGTTGGCGAGGTCGGATTCGCCGCCTCCGCCCGGGCGTTGAGTCGACTACAGGAAGGGACAACATATTGGAATGGCTTGTGATTAATGCGCTTCACCCAAAACAATAACGCTCTTTTTACTACTTATTCTTGTTGTTATTAATTACCATCCAGGGTTATGGTACCCGCCGAACAAAAACGACGTACACCTCTTGATAATACAAAATGTATTATTACTCCTATATTCATGCCGTTGTCCCCCTCCAACATGCTATGATGTGTACTGCATTAACCGCTCTCTCTCCTTTCTTTTTTCTGGAATACGTCTTACATATGCCTGACGTCTATCGTTACGTGGTCCTCCCCCCTCTAGAGAAGGGCCTGGCAGAAGCAGAGTTTAGTCTACGTTCGGGGCCTCCTCTATAGTCTTGGAGTCGCTGGACCCTCTACGACCCCTCTGTCGGCGCCGCTTACACGAATGACGGCACTACACCCAGTCCCGAGCTGCTGGTGCTATCGTCGTCGCTATATATATGAAGAGCTGGGCTCTGTAATAAAACGATGGATAAAGATAAACTACCTAAAGTAGGTAAATAAATATCTCTCTATATATAAAGCTAGGTATAATATATCTAGAGAGATTAATTATATAGGTAGGGGTCGCTAGGGGAGAAGGTATCCTAGTAGGTAACCTACCCCACGTTACGTAATAACCCCCGGTCTAAAAAAAGCAATATCCTCGTTATAGATAAATAAAGTAAATAAATAACTAAATAATTAAAATTAGATAAACGATTCTATACTAACCCTATTATAAATTAATCCTTCTTTATCTATATTTATTATTCTAACTTTATACCTCCTCGTTCTAAGTCCTATTTATTACCTTTTATTATTAAATATCTATAAAGTACTCTTCAGGTTACTTATTATCCTATATAATCTATAAGATAAGCGTAGTAAGTATAGATTAAGTAATAACTTAGTTACCTTATATAGTATTATTAGTTAATAGTATAGCGCCTTAGCTATTATCTTAGATAGTAAATAGGGTATTTATAGAACGTATATTATTAATATCTAGTTTAAAGTTCTAATTAACTTAGTTAGTAGGTAAGTATTATAAGTCCTACTAGATAGTAAATAAGGTCTCTATAGACTACGTATTATAAGGTCCTAGTTAGTTGCCCTATTAGTCTTCGTCGCTCTACTTATTATTACTTTAATTAGTTATATCGCCTATTACTTTAGTTTAAGGGATTGTTACTCTAGTTATTATATTATAAGTTACTAATAACTTATAATTAGGTTAGATAGCTTTTAAAGTAGATCGAGCTATATTAATTTATACTCTAAGATATTACTAAGCTTTTAACTTATCTTCTAAATCTATAATAATATTATACTAGTTAGGTTAAATATTATTCTTAATCTATTTATAAGTATAATAGGTACTAGTAGTAATATAAATAAGCTATTTAGTCTTAGTAGTTTTATCTTCTTATTATCTAATAGTAGCTAGCTTAGCTATTAGGTTAATATCCTACTAGTATATATTAAACATTATTTTAATTAGAAGAGGTATATAATAAAAAAACTTATAGTAGGGGCTTTAATATAGCTTATAAACCATTAAGTTTATAAAAGCTTTCTTTTTAAACTAGTTCTGTAGCTAGTTCTCTACTTATCTTTCTACTTATTTCTTAGTTTCTTATCTATAGTTAGTTTAGATATAGTTATCCTAAAGGTAATATTTATAGAAGAATATATAGCCTAGTCCTCTAAAAGGTTAAGTAATATTAATATATTACTAGTTAAAGTGCTAGTTCTAGTAAATAATAATAAGTTTAGATATTATAAAGCTAGCTTATAGGGCTATATTATTAACCTTCTTAGCCTAGTTATATATATTAAGGATTATAATTATTATACCTCTTGTGCAGGTCGTAGCGACTACTATGCGCAGGGTGTTATTAAGGAATCCTAGTAATTCTAAGTAGACTATATTAAAAATAATAATATTAGCTTTTACTAATATTAAGTTATTAACTATTCTAAATTAGATATTACTTTTAATAAAGTAATTAGCTATAATCTTTACTTAGTTATACTTATAAGCTATTAGTTAGCTAGAGTAACTTATAATTACTATTAAGTTATCTTATTTACTATTATATAGTATAAATAGGAAGCCCCTTATAAGTAGGGTAAAGATTAGTTAGAATATATAGTTTTAATTAGTAATATTAGTTTTAGATATACTAACTTTCTATTTATCGCCTTCTATAATATTAATAATAAAACTATTTATAATAAGCTTATTAAGGTAAAATAGTTTCTTACCTAGGTCTCTAAAGAAGTTTATTACACTATTCTTATTATAGATAATATTTATCCTTCTATTATATAGGTTTTCTATAGCCTATTTAGTAATCCTACCCTAGTTCTAGTAGTTAATAAGAAGGGTAGTAGCTAGGGCTCTAGCTATCTATATATAGGAAAAGAAGGAAGTAAGGTATTAGGGAGAAAGAAAAGCCTTATATTTTTAGTTATTGTATACTTTAGATATTAATTTAAATTAGACTATATCTATTATTATAATAATAAGCTTAGGTTTATATTATGATAATGCTATTTACTATTATACTTCTAGTATACGTCCTACTTTATTAATAAAAATAGTAAATAGTAATTATATCTTATCTTTACTTTTAGTATAAATAGCTATATAATTAGTAACTATATATTATAGGCTACGCCCGGGTTAAGCCTACCTAGGCTTCTGCCTAGGTTTACTACCTTAAGGAACTACCTAGGGCCTACCTAGGGCTTACTTAGTTATTTCTTATAAACTAGCGAAATCTCTACTAGAGAGGAAAACTTCCCTTTTTCCTCTTTAGCTTAAATAAATAGTATTATAGTAACCTCTTATTAAATAAACTTAGGTCTAACCCCTTATATATTTAAGCTTATTACTATAATAATAATAATATATTAAGCGCTACTCCCTACTAGTTAGTAAGATAGTTAATAGTAATATAGCTAAAACTTAAAATAAGCTATTATAAGCTGATTTAATAGTAGTAATAGAGTCCCTCTAGTAATAGTTATAAGAGGTTAAGTAGGGGAATAGCTAATATATTACTATATAAACCCCTATAAATACTACTAGTAAGATATTAGTAATACCTAGTATAATACGCTAGAAGCTACTACCCCTACCCCCGAAGTTTTTAAGTAAGTAGAAGGAATATACTACCTAGGTATTGAGTTCGGAATTACGCCGCAGCCCCTTCGCAAAAAGACTATAATAAATTCACCTAGTTTATAAGTATAATTTAGGAAATACTATATAGGTATTTTAACCTATACCCTCTACTAGTTAAGGAAAATAATATAAGAACCCTATATATTCCTACTACTTATAAGTAAACCCTCTAAATATTATAAAGTTAGACGCGCGCTATACTAGGGCTAATTATATTAGAGCTAAACGGGCTACTAAGGCTCTTATAGTAATACCCTTGCTAAACCTTCTAGCAAGGTGCTATAAAGGCTATTATATAAGATAACTCCTTAACCTAAAAGGTCGACCTTCTAGTAAGGTATTACAAATACTATTATATAAGAGGTAACTCCTTAACTAAAAAGGTCTTTCCTAAGAGGTTCTTATAGCTAGAAGTATAAGAAGCTCTGCTACGAGTAGGGCCTTATACCTCTCCCTCTTCCTTATCCTTATCTATAAAGTCCTAGGTATACCTATAACCTACGATAAATCCTTAACTATATTAGTACTAGACCCTATATATAAATACGCTAAGCCTAAGCGAGGCACGCCCTTTAGTATAAATAATATAGAGGGGGTTACTAGAGAGTTTAGCCTTAATATAATTAATAAAACCTGCTCCTTTATTAACTACTCCGCTATATATAGAGAGCGTATTATTAATATAGCCCTTAAGAGGGCTTACCTTAATACCCCTATAGGGGACTCTATAAGGTATAATAGTATTAGAGCTAAGTAAATAAACTTAGTAGTAGAAGTTTAGTAGGTTATTATATACCCTATAGAGTAGCCCTTCTTTAAGTAGGTCCTCTATATTACTAAGGTAGAGGTAGCCTAAGTAGCCTAGGCGAACGTTAGTAAGTACGGCTTATACTAACTACTTTAATATAGAGAGAGCGTTACTAATAATAGTATAGCTACGAAGGCGTTAGCTAACCCGATCGAATAAGAGGACTAGTAGATAAAGCGGTAATAGAGGCAGTATTTAATAGTAGCGCGGGTAGTATACGAGAGGAAAAGTTGATAATTTCGTAGTTTAAATAATTAAAAACTACGTTATTATCGATATAAAGTTAAAGATCGTAAGGCTATTAATAGGCACGTATAAGTACGGCTATAGTTAGGAAAGGATCACGTGACTAAAGGCTATGTATTATTAGGAGGCGCGGAGTTAGAAGGTCTATTGCACTTAAGTAGGTAAAATCACTATGCAGTAGCTAGAGGCTATACTACCTAGGTATAATAGATAAGGTATAAGATTACTATAGATAGGGCGTTCTATACTATAGATATAGAGGTATAGTACTTATTAACTCCTACTTAGATATTATAGCCTAGTAAGTAGTCTCTACTTTCTATAAAGCTAGGGGGGTAGGGAGAAATATAACCCTAAGGACTTTATAGACTACCTAGACTAGATATATAAGGACTTAAATATCTAATTATAAGCTATAGCTTAACTATAAACCCTCTAGTAGAAAGAGAATAAATCCCTAGTAACCTTCTTATTAAGATTTAAGTAGATACTAGAAAAGGGCTAGAACCAATAGGAACCAGAAAGACAACAAATAACATAGCTCTACCTATAAACGGGTAAGAATATTAAGAGTAGGCTTAAAAGATATATAGAATAATTCGCAGATCTAATTAAAAGAGATTATCTAAATCAGGCGTAGATTTACTAAGAGAAATTACTAAAAAACGAGGTATAGGGTTATTAAGGTATTAATAGTAATAATAATAATGCTATCTTTTCCTCTGCTACGCTCTACTCTATAGTCTCCCTGCAACGGGTCCGTGCGCTAAGGGAGTTTTCCGAAAGTTGCGCAGCCAAGTCTATCCTATCCTATCCCAATACTAGCTAATATAAGTAGTATAAACTAGCTTAGCTAAGTTTAAATCTTACTTCTAGAGGCCTCCATTACCCCTAGGCTATAGGACTAGCTAATTACTATTAACTTACTAGCTAATTATAATAGCTAGCTCTTAAAGATCTAGAGTATTATATAGAAAGTAGAGCGCTAAAAGCTTACTAGTAACTACTTAGTAACTTACTTAAGACTTACTACTAAGGATACTAAGGGGGATACTTATATAACTAGAGCTATATATATCTTATAAGTTAAGGAAGTAAGACGCTATAACTACTAAAACTCTAGATCCTCCTTAGGTACCTCCCTAGTATAATACTAATAACTTTAGAAGGGTATAAGGGACCCCTATACTTATTATACTTATAGAACTAGAGGTTATATTACCTAGCGCTACCCTAGTAAGGAGGACTAGCTACCTAAGGTTATAAAGGTAAAAGCTTTAAAAGAAGAATTAGTATACTATAAGGTTATAAATAACTACTAAGTAGTAACTAACTCCTTAAAAGAAGATAAGGAGTTAGGAAAAGACTAACTCTAGAGCGAAATTAGGCCCTAGAGCTTACTAAGGAGGAGATATTAAATTAAGAAGAATATAAATAGGAATAACTAGCTAATAATAAGCTTATTATTATTTAAGTTAGAGTTAATAGAGGATATTTAGCTTACGCTCTAGTAGATATTAGGAGTAATATCTATATAATAATTAACTTTTCCCTAGCTTAATGCCTATACCTTTTATATATTAAGAAGAGATACTAACTTATAAGAGGGTATATATTTAGTAGACTATTACTAGGTAATATACTAAGTATAGTAGCGTTTAACTTAAAAATAAGTAGCTATACCTAGCGTATCTTTATATATATAGTTAATAGCCTAGACCTTAATATCCTCTTAGGGCACCCTTAGATAAAATAGAGCTAGGTTATTTATAATACTATAGCTTACTAAGTATACTATAGGAGGGGATAAGTTAGGCTATACCTAAAGGACTAAGAAGAAATACCCCTTATAAAGGAAATAAGGGCTACGAGGTTCCTTAATATACTCTTATTCTTTATAATCTACTAATACCTAATAAGATAATAGGGTAAGTATTAGGAGGGTACTAAAGAGGTATTAATATAAGCTATTAGCTTAGCTAATATTAAGAGAGCTTTAAACCTAAGACTAAAAGAGGATTAATAATATTATTTACTAAACTAGGTCTTAAGAGAGTTTCCTAACCTATTTAACTCTAATAAGGCCGACTTACTACCCCCTAAGTAACTAGGGGTAAATTACTAGATTAACCTTATACTAGGACTAGATAAGAGGGAGCTATTACTCCCCTAGAGCCCCCTTTATAATATATTAAGAAAAGAGCTACTAGTATTAAAAAAACTCCTATAAGACCTCTTAAATAAGGGGTTTATTAAGGCTAGTAGCTTACTTATTAGGGTATTAATACTTTTTATAAGGAAGCTAGGTAGGGGAATTCGCTTCTATATTAACTATAGGGCTCTTAATATAATTATAAAGAAAGACTACTACCCCCTCCTATTAATCTCTAAGATATTATATTAAGTAAATATAGCTAAGTAGTATATTAAGCTAGATATAGTAATAGCCTTTTATAAGTTAAGGGTAATAGAGGAGTATTAAGAGAGAATTATATTTTATACTTTATATAAGTTATTTAAGTAAGTAATTTACCTATTTAACTTAACTAGCGCTCCTACTAGCTTCTAGTAATATATTAATAATACCCTATAGGACTTTCTTAATAACTTCGTTATTATCTATATAAATAATATATTAATTTACTCTAATAGAATAAGGGAAGATTACGAGAGGAAGGTCTAGGAGGTCCTCTAGAGGCTAGTAGATATAGGCCTAAACCTCGACCTTATAAAGTATAAGTTCTTAGTTAAGAGGGTTAAATATATAGGGTTTATTATAATAATAAGAGAGGGTCTCTCTTATAACCTTAAGAAACTCTAGGTAATTATTAAGTAGTTACCCCCTACCTCCCTAGAGGAGGTCTAGAGCTTCCTAGGGTTTATTAAGCTCGGAATTACGCCGCAGCCCCTTCGCAAAAAGACTATAACAAATTCACCTAGTTCGCAGGCATAATTCGGGAAATACTATATAGGTATTTTAACCTATACCCTCTACTAGTTAAGGAAAACAATATAGGAACCCTATACGTTCCTACTACTTACAAGCAAACCCTCGCATAGAGTCGGACGCACGCTATACCGGGGCTAATTATATCGGAGCTAAACGGGCTACTAAGGCTCTTATAGCAACGCCCTCGCTAAACCTTCTAGTAAGGCGCTGCGAAAGCTACTATATGAGATAACTCCTTAACCTAAAAGGTCGACCTTCGAGCAAGGTGCTAAAGGTGCTACGAAAGCTACTATACGAGATAACTCCTTAACCTAAAAGGTCGACCTTCTAGTAAGGTGAACGCTACTATATAAGAGGTAACTCCTTAACTAAAGAGGTCTTTCCTAAGAGGTTCTTATAGCTAGAAGTATAAGAAGCTCTACTACGAGCAGGGCTTTATACCTCTCCCTCTTCCTTATCCCTTAACTATATTAGTACTAAACCCCGTATATAAAAACGCTAAGCCCGCGCGAGGTATACCCTTTAATACTAATAACGCGCGAGAGCTTACTAGAGAGTTTAATATTAATATAATTAATAAAACCTGCTCTTTCTTTAACTACTCTATTATATATAGAGAGTATATTATTAGTATAGCCCTTAAGAGGGCTCTTATTAATACCCCTAGAGGGGATACTTGCTATTATATTATAACTAAATAAGCGGACTTAGTAGTAGAAGCTAGGCGGGTTGTTATATACCCTATAGAGTAGCCCTTCTTTAAGCAAGTCCTCTATATTATTAAGGTAGAAGCAGCCTAGGCCCCTTAGGGCTTAAATATTAGTAAGTACGGCTTATGCCGACTGCTTTAATATAGAGAGAGCGTTGCTAATAATAGTATAGCTAGCGGATGAAGTAGTAATAGAGGCGGTATTAGCAGCGCGGGTAGTGCGCGAGAGGAAAAGTCGATAGTTTCATAGTCTATTAAATAATTAAAAACCACGTTATTATCGATATAAAGTTAAAGATCGTGAGGCTATAGGTATATATAAGTATAGCTATAGTTAGGAGAGGATTATATAACCGAAGGCTATGTATTATTAGGAGGCGCGGAGTTAGAAGGTCTATTGCACTTAAGCAGGTAAAATCACTATGCAGTGGCCAGAGGCCCTTCCTAGGGTTTATAAACGATTATAATATATTTATACTAGAATATAGGGATATTATTAGATTACTTATAGCCTCTAGCTATTATATAGTGATTTTACCTACTTAAGTATAATAGACCTTCTAACTCCGCGCCTCCTAATAATATATAGCCTTCGGTTATATAAAGCCCTGCTCGAAGTAGTAGAGCTTCTTATACTTCTAGCTATAAGAACCTCTTAGGAAAGACCTCTTTAGTTAAGGAGTTACCTCTTATATAGTAGTATTCGTAGCACCTTACTAGAAGGTCGACCTTTTGGGTTAAGGAGTTATCTTATATAGTAGCTTTTATAGCACCTTACTAGAAGGTTTAGCGAGGGCATTTCTAGGCTACGAGAGCCTTAGTAGCCCGTTTAGCTCTAATATAATTAGCCCTAGTGCAGCGCGCGTCTAACTTTAGAATATTTAGAGGGTTTACTTATAAGTAGTAGGAATATATAGGGTTCCTATATTATTTTCCTTAACTAATAGAGGGTATAGGTTAAAATACCTATATAGTATTTCCCGAATTATACTTACGAACTAGGTGAATTTATTATAATCTTTTTGCAAAGGGGCTGCGGCGTAATTCCGAACTTAATTAGATTACTTATACTACTTATTAGGAAGAATATAACGTTCTAGTAGGGAGATAATTAAGAATAAGCTTTCTTATAGCTTAAGTAGCTTTTTAATACCTAGCTAGTACTCTACTAGTTTAGTCTAGAGGATAAAACTATTATTAAAACTAACTATTTAGGATTTATATTAAGAGGGGTACTCTTATAAGTTAACTTAGAGGGTACTTAGCGTCCTATAGCGTTCTACTTATAGAAGCTCTTACTTATAGAGTATAACTACCTTATTTATAATAAGGAGCTCCTAGTAGTCCTTTCTTACTTATATATATAGAGGGTAGAGCTATATAATATAACTACTTTTAAGGTATTAACTAATTACTAAGGGCTTAAATATTTTATAAAGAAATAGCACCTTATAGAGCGCTAGAGCTAATAAGTAAAGGAGCTATCTTAGTATAATTTTACTATTAAATAATACCCTAATAAGGAAATAATAGCCCTTAATACTCTCTCTTAGAGAGAGTAGGATATACTATAAGGGTAGGATAACGAGTAGAAGTAGGGGAGGGTCTTATAGCTAATACTAGACTACGCTTACCCCTATAGGAACCTTATAGTTAGCCCCCTAGTAAGGAGAAGAAGGGCTATACTAATATCCTAGATATTGTAGTCTTTAATAATAACCCTAAACTATAGATACTATAGCTAGAAACTATAAAGAAGGATATAATATATAAGGCTATATATTATATAATTACTTACTAGCTTTAGAGCTTCCTACTAGATATAAAAGCTAAGGTCTAAATTAGTAAGTATAATATTAATAATTAGAGGAGACTAATATTTAGGGGAAGGCTATAGGTACCTAGTAGGGAGGATAATAATAACCTACTAAGGGAGCTCTATATAAAGATTATTTAATAGAGCTATAACTTAAGTATAAGTACCTACCTAGGCTATAATAGCACGCTAGAAATAATAAGCTAGTAGTTCTATTAGCTAGGATAATTATAAATAGTATAGAGATTTATAAGGAACTATAATATCTATAGAGGGATATATATCTAGAGGTAAGCTAAGAGGAGCTTTCTAAAGCCCCTACTAGTACCTACCTAGTTATACTTAGACCTCTTAATAGACTTTATTATAAACTTACTACTTATAAAAGATAATACTAGCTAATACTTATAGGTTATAATAAATAAGCTAGGTAAGTTAATAATACTAGAGGAGATAAGTACTATAGAGGTAGAAGCTTATATTTAATAGTTCCTTACCTCTTACTTCTAGTTCTATAGGTTCCTATATAATATTATTAGTAATTAAGGGTCTAACTTAGTAAGCTACTTCTAGGCTAAATTCTACTACCTTACTAGTATAAGGAGGCTATTAAGTACTATAGACTACCTATAGACTAATAGTAGTACTAAGAGGTAGAACTAGGAGATATAAGCTATCCTATAGGTATTTATAACCTAGGTATAGGATAACTAGGGGTAGCTCCTACCTACTACCTAGCTAGCGCTTTATAATAAGGTTAGTAATATAACTAAGCTCTTATTATTATTCTTAGAATATAAGTATTATACTAACCCTATACCTATAGTAGATAATATAGTAGAAGAAGCCCCCTCTAGGGATATAATAGCTACCCTCCTAGTAATAAGACTATAGGAAGTAGTAGACTTTATCTAAGTAAGTATTATAGCTACTTAATAGTATAGCGAGGAGAATATAAACTAGTATAGAATACCTATAGAGGAGTAGTAGGTAGGTAATAAGGTTTAGCTTTTAATAGCTAACTATAAAAGCCCTAGGCCTAGTAAGAAGCTATTATAGTTATATTATAAATATACTATAGTTAGAGTCCTAAGCCTATATATTATTAAGTTAAATATACCTAGTAATATCTACCTAAGGCTTTATATAAACCTCCTCTAGATAGTACTAGAGGACCCCTTACTTATATAGATAAGGACGGACCCCTAGCTACTACTAATTATAGCTAATAATAGTGAATTTAAATAGTATATAGAGGAGATATATATAGCGCGATAGAAGGTAGTTAGGCGAGGGTAGAGGCGTGAGGTCCTAGTTAAGTAGGAAGGGTATATAGAGCTTACCTAGGAGCCTATAGAGTCTATTATAGAAACTGCTATAATAAATAGGTATAAAGCCCTATATAGACTAGTTATAGATAATAATAATAACCTAGCCTATACCTAGGGGGGGACTAGCTAGGAGGGGGGATAGTATTATAAGCTATACCTAGGTTAAGCTTACCTAGGCTTCTACCTAGGTTTATTACCTTAGGGAACTACCTAGGGCTTACCTAGGGCTTACTTAGTTATTCCCTATAGACTAGTGAAATCTCTACTAGGGAGGAAAACTTCCCCTTTTCCTCTTTAGCTTAAATAAATAGTATTATAGTAACCTCTTATTAAATAAACTCGGGTCTAACCCCTCGCACTATATATAGTATTATACTAATAAATCGGACTTAAGGTAGTACTATTATAATTAGTATATTCGCTTTAGTAATAGCTCGTATGTATTGATTTAGGGTCTATCTAGGCTTATCTCGTAGTTTTATTAAGGTTTTAAATATAATATCCTTATTCTGCTTTACTTTCTTTATTATAACTAGGTACTAGGTAGCTAAGGAGTCTAGGTTTACTAAAGGGTACTTATGGGTTTTCTAGTTACTAGCTATATTTATTAAGTTAGTAATTATAAGGATAGCGCTACTAATATTAACTTAAACTTCGTTTATATTGTTATATTAGCTATAGCTTAAAATAGTAGCTAAAGTAGCTTAGTAAGTATAGAAATAGTAGATACCCTTAGGATTATTAAGTACGAGCTTTAATTTAATAATAGTATTATTATAGAGCTTATTAGAATATAGTAACTAGATAGCCTTAATAGAGTTATTAAGCTCGGAATTACGCCGCAGCCCCTTTATAAAAAGACTATAACAAATTCACCTAGTTCGTAGGTATAATTCGGGAAATACTATATAGGTATTTTAACCTATACCCTCTATTAGTTAAGGAAA
>JAVHLU010001011.1:0-40194 GCA_036785755.1 Colletotrichum ledebouriae
GGGACCTCTCCTAGGGTATCTCTAACCTTCCCTTATAGAATAAGGTTCTATAGCTATTAATTATATAGCCCCTATGATCGCTAGCTAGTCTATATACCCTCTCTAATTAGGTCTAGTAGTATAAGTTATTAGCCTATAGTCTGCGGATAAGACTTTCTATTACTTTAGAGGGTTACTAACTATACGCCGTTTCGCCTATTATAAGCTCTCTTATAACTTAGCATAGGATATACTACTACGCTATAGTAACCCTAGCTCTAAGTAAGTCCTCTAAGTTAGCGACCTCTTACTAAGCGTTCTCTATATCTTCCCTTGCTCTTTAGTATTAGGTTATTATAACTACTATAGTTATAGTAATATTAGTATATTATAGAGTGCTATACTAACTAGAGACTAAGGCGTCTCTACCCCTAGAGCTATCCGTCTAGAAGGGGCGTCGTTTTATACTAGCCCTTATAACGTTAATAAATACTCTTATAGTCTCTATATTACTTTATAAAGTAGTAATACTTATCTAGAGGTCTACTAGTAAGTTACTAATAAACCCTAGCTTCCTTACTAGGGTTAGGAGTATATTATTATATTTTACCTTCCCCTCTATATAATCTAGCCTCCTAGATAGCTTATTTACTAGGTTTATAACCCCTAACTTATACTCTAGGTTAAAGTTAAATACTAAGAGTTTATATACCTATCTAGCGAGCCTTCCCTAAAGGTCCCGCGCTAATATACTAATAACTCCTTTTAGCGCCTAGTAATCTATTAGGACTATAAACCTTTTTAATATACCCTAAAGGTAATAAGCCTAGTAGTCTAGACTTTTAACTATAGCGAGAAGCTCCTATTAGCCTACTCCCTAATACTACTTAGTATTACTAAGCTTCTATAAATAGTAAGTAACTAGTTACTACTAGCTATTAATATATTATAATAGGATACTAGATATAGCTTTTATAGAAGTATCCGTTTTAACCCTTATTTTATAGGTTAAGTCCTAATATTAGAGAATAGTTACTAAGTAGAAGGTAGCTTAGAGCTATTCAAAGGCCTATTAGGCCTCTTCTAGCTAGTAAAATTCGCTTCCCTTCTTATTATTCTTACTACTCTTTAGTAGGGATATTATAGGGGCTATAATACCTAAATAGCTTATAATAAACTTATAGTAGAAATTATAGAATCCTAGGAAGACTTAGATCTCCCTATAGGTCTTAGGTAGCTTTTATTTAGTAATAGCTTAGACGCGGGTTTAGTCTATTAATATACCTTTAGGCGTAATAATATACCCTAGGAACTCTACTCGTTATTAATAGAACCTATACTTACTAAGCTTAGTATATAGCGCCTATTAGTAAAGCTTATAGAGTATCTAGTAAAGGTCCTTTATATATTACTCTCTTATCTTAGAGTAGATTATAATATTATCTATATAAGTAATATAATAAGTATCTAGTAGCTTAGCGAGCGCTTAGTAAATATATGCCTAGAACGTTGCTAGGGTGTTTATAAGTCTAAATAGTATAATAATATATTTAAAGTACTTATAATAAGTCCTAAAAGCCGTCTTCTAGTAGTCTTCTAGCTTATTATAGATATAGTAATATATATCTTAAAAATCGATCTTTAAGATCTATTTTACTCCCTAAAGCCTATCTAATAGCTTACTAATAAGGAGGAGTAGATACTAGTTCTTTAGTATTACCTTATTAAAGCCTTTATAATCTATATAAAGGTATAAGGATCTATCCTTCTTAAGCATAAAGAGAATAGGGGCGCTTACCTCGCTTATTAGAAGTTAAATCTACCCTATTACTTAGTTATTAGTAATATATTAGTAAAGCTCCTCTAGCTAGTACTTATTTAGTAAGTAGATAGGCCTATATAGAGGTTTCTTCCCCTTAACTAAGTTAATAGTATATTTTATACCCTCTAGGGCTAGGTATTCCTTTACTAACTACTTATTAAATATTACCTATTTACTAAGTAGCTCTAGTAGTAATTCTACTTTACCCTCTAAGGCGTCCTCTTTACCTAGGGCCTCTATTAGTAGCTTATAGGGGGTAATATTCCCTAAAATATATATAACTTAAGCCTTCTAGCTATTCTTAATAACCTCTTATATAAATACTAATAGCTTAGTAATACTAAGGTACTTATATCCCTAGGTATTCGTCTAGGTATTAATTATAATACCCTCCCTTCTTATAGAGTATTATAATAAGAGGAGGTCCCCTACTCCTTTAGGGTAGGGAGCCTTAGTAAAGAGTTATTATATCTTCCTTAGTTACCCCCTTAAGTTAATAAGGAAGAAGGTTAACTAGTACGTATTCTAGCCTATTATAGAGGACCTATTAAACCCCTCTAATATAGGGGCGCGCGCCGCTATAGGTTATAGTTATAAGGACTTTATTAGTTAACTACTAATAATATTAACTTAGGAATAGGAATCTATATCTACTACTACTTCTTATTTAGTAATATTCTAGAGAATAATTACCTATCCCTTTATAGTATTTCCCCTTAAGAAGGTATCTAGTTTTAATATAGGTATAGGGGTTATTAGTATAATCCCCTAGCTTATTTATTTTCTAATAGGTTAATTTCTTTAACCTCCCTTATAGATTAGATTATATTAACCCTTACCTTCTTAGTAAACGCTTAATATCCTACTAGTATTTTATTCATATTTTATTATTTATCTAGGTAGTCTGCCCTCTTATACCCTTTCTTCTTATAGCTAAAGTATACTAAGGGGTTAGATATTATAAGTTATATATTAGGGCTAAATATAAGCTAGCCCCTATTAGATCCCTACGACGTGCTACTAACTAGTTAGTAAGGTATTAAGCTCTAGGTACCTTACGTAGTTCTATAGCTAGAGCTCTACTAGCCCCCCCTTTAGCTCGCCCTCGCTATAGGGGGGACTTTTAGCGCGTACTCTTTACCTATATATTACTTCCTGCTTTTGCTCTATAAGGTCTTCCTACCCTATTAGTAATATATCTCCTATAAGCGTTCTACTTCTATAGCTATATCCCTTAGTCTCTATATTTTAACCTTCTAATATTTAAGCTCCCTATATAGAAAGGGGGCTAGTTAGAAGTATAATATATAAGCCTTAGCTTTACTATCTTTTATACTAACTATATATAAGTTCTAATATATCGCTAACTATTTAATAAAAAACTATATTAGTAACTACGTCTCCTTTTACCTTATTATATCTAGCTTTTTATAATACCTCTGCTCTTAAAGCTCTAGGTTAATATATTATTGGCAAACGAATACTATAAGGTTAGCTTAAGCTAGGTCTCCTTCTAGCCTAGCTTTATAATATCGCTACTAGGTCTATAGGGACGAGCTTATCTTTATAAGCGCCTATTAGACCTATTACTCTAGTATACTACTAGCGCGTAGTTAGTATCTATTTTTAACTACCTAGATCTAGTTACTAACCTAGTCTATAATAAAGTCCTTACTTATAATATAGTAGTTATATATAGGGGGTTTCTTATATTCTCTCTATAGGTACCTCGTTACTAGGTAGTTAGCGAGTTCCCGTAGTAGGGTAGTAGTTTATTCCTTATATCGCTACTATTATATATCTACTCTATAAAACTCTCCTACTATCTCTATAGTAATCCTATTACTTAGGTAAGGACGCTTAAGACGCTAGCTTCTTAGGGGGTCTTAGGCAGGGTGCCCTATTAGCTACTACTTATTATTTATTCGCTAAGCAAGGGTAGGTCTGCCTACTCTAGTACTATCTAGGACCGGGCCTGCCCCCTTGGGATTATCTCTCTTATTATATTATTACTAGGGTTATCTATCCCCCTAGTATAGTATCCGCGCTATATTCCTTATATCTTAAGGCTTAGTAAGTAACCTATATTATATTAGCTAAGACCCTATTAGGCATATTCTATATACCTAGCCTAGAGTTCGTTATAATTAAACTCTATTACTAATTCGTTAGTATATTATCGCTAGTTCGTTTTAGATATTCTAACTAGCGCTAGTTTCTTAAATTAAGGTAGAAGTAATAGAGTTATAAAAGTATAGCTATAAGCCAAAACTAAGAAAGGCTAGAATACTAAAACGTAGATATATATAGTTATATTAAACTATTACTTAACCTTCTAAGTCTCTAGCTTATAGAGTTTTCTTAAGAGTATATATATTTACTCCTAATTCGCTAATATTTTGCTAATAGCGTTAGCTCTGTATCCTGCACCCGCTATTGTTCCTTATAAATACTCTTTTCTTAACGCGTAGCCTTTAATATATATCCTACTCTTATTAGAGCTATATATACTAAGAGAGATATAGAGGTATAAGAGGTAAGTATACTATAGGCTATACTAATAAGTAGCTAATTATTTCCATAGCTTATATATTACTTGGAATCTATAGGTACCTTATAAATAGATAGTATTAGTAAGCTATATCTACTTAAGTTATATATCTCTAGGGATAGCGTTAAGCTCTAACTTAATAATAAGAGCTAGCTTATATATTACTTAAAATCTATAAGTACCTTATAAAGAAGATAAGTAAGTGGGACCTAGAAAGCCTAAAAGTAGTCTTTAATAATAAAAGCCTCGCGCTATATTCTAAGGTTTTATTTACTAAGTCTAGTTATAGCTAACTCTATTTAATAGTAATAAGGGTATAAATATATTAATAAGTATCTATTATCTACTTAAAGAAATAGACTTTCTTATTGGGATATATAGCGGGGATAATTACTAAATAAGCGAATAGTATAATAGTTTTCTTATATAATACTCTGTTCTTAATATATAGTTTTTTATATACCTCCTGCTCTTATTAGAGCTATATATACTAAGAGAGATAAAATGGGATAGGAGGTAAGTATACTATAGGCTATACTAATAAGTAGCTAATTATTTCCATAGCTTATATATTACTTGGAATCTATAGGTACCTTATAAAGAGATAGTATTAGTAAGTTATATCTACTTAAGCTATATATCACTAGAGATAACTTTAAGCTCTAACTTAATAATAAAGGCTAGCTTATATATTACTTAAAATCTATAGGTATTCTATAAAGAAGATAGGTAAGTAGGTCCTAGAAAACTTAAAAGTAGTCCTTAATAATAAGTACCTTACGCTATATTCTAAGGTTTTATTTACTAAGTCTAGTTATAACTAACTCTATTTAACCTTAATAAGGGTATAAATATACTAGTAAGTACTTATTATATATTTAAAGAAATAGATCTCTTTATTAGGATTTATGGTAGGGATAATTACTAGATAAGTAAATAATATAATATACTCTTTATATAATACTCTCTTCTTAATATATAGTTTTTTATATACCTCTAGCTCTTATTAGAGCTACATATACTAAGAGAGATAATAAAGAGTAGAAGGTAAGTATATTATAAGCTATACTAAGGTGTAGCTATTTAGTTTTATAGCTTATATACTACTTAAAGTCTATAGGTACCTTATAAAGAAGATAAGTAAGGAGATCCTTAAGAGATTAAAAGCGATCCTTAATAACTACCTTACTAAAGGTAGTCCTTAATAACTACCTTATACTATATTTTAAGGTTTTACTTACTAAGTCTAGTTATAGCTAACTCTATTTAACCTTAATAAAGGCGTAAATATACTAGTAAGTACCCGTTCCTACTAGCTACTAGCTAGAGCCCTACTATATATATAGGGGCTACTAATAAGGAGCTAATAATAGCTACTTATAGCTAATTCTAGTAGTAGAGACTAAACTAAGTTATATAGACCTATATTTATCTAAACTTAGGACGAATTAGCTTAATTCTTTAAAAGACTA
The DNA here is from genome assembly GCA_036785755.1 of Colletotrichum ledebouriae. Classification (NCBI taxonomy): domain Eukaryota; kingdom Fungi; phylum Ascomycota; class Sordariomycetes; order Glomerellales; family Glomerellaceae; genus Colletotrichum; species Colletotrichum ledebouriae. Next base: position 5,825 of record JAVHLU010001011.1, read on the forward strand.
ATTAGATTTAAGCTTTTAATATACAGGGGCTTAATAGTAATAAGACAGTTTTCTTTCTCAGGCAGGCCTATTTTCCTAAAAGGTAAAGATTAACCTTCCTAACGGAAGGCATAAGGTAGTTATTAAGGACTACTTTTAAGCTTTATAGGACCTCCTTATTTATCTTCTTTATAAGGTACCTATAGACTTTAAGTTATATATAAGCTATGAGAATAAATAGCTATTCCTTAGCATAGCCTATAGTATACTTACCTTCTATTTTTTATTATCTATCTTAGTATATATAGCTCTAATAAGAGTAGGAGGTATATAAAAAGCTATATATTAAGGGGAGACTACTCTGTAAAGAGACTACTATACTGTTTGCTTATCTAGTAATTATCCCCGCTATATATCCTAATAAGAAGATATATTTATTTAAGTATATAATAAGTACTTATTAATATATTTATACCCTTATTAAAGTTAAATAGAGTTAGCTATAATCAAACTTAGTAACTAAAACCTTAAAATATAGCGTAAAGCCTTTATTATTAAGGATTACTTTTATGCTTTATAAGATCTACTTGCTTATCTTCTTTATAAGGTACTTATAGATTTTAAGTTATATATAAGCTAGCCCTTATTATTATAAACTACCTTTAAGCTATAAAGAACCTACTTATTTATCTTCTTTATAAGATACCTATAGATCTTAAGTAGTATATAAGCTATAAAAATAAAACGCTACTTATTAATATAGCTCATAGTATACTTACTTCCTATCCCTTATTATCTCTATTAGTATATATACCTCTAATAAGAGTAGGAGGTATATAAAAGACTATGTATTAAGAGGAGACTACTATATGAGGAGATTACTATACGATTCGCTTATATTAAATACTAGATATTATGATTAATATCCTATTAGAGGAGCTATCTATTTCCTTTAGTACTATAGTTATATTCAGTTCTTTCTCTATCTTATATTGTATTATTTTTATTATATTATCTTCTCCCTTCACACCCCTTAATACCTCTACCTAATAATATATATAAAAGATATACTATAAGTACTTATTGCTTATTCTACTTACCCTAGCTATTTCTTCTTTATAAACCTCTCTTTCTTATCCTATGCCTTCATATAGTACCTAATATTTAGTAATTAACTATATTCTAAAGCTTAATAAAAGAATTACTTCTTTAAGTCAATAATAAGCCTTTATATGTACCTCAAAGCTATAATTAGTCTTAGAATATTAAAGTATAGAGAATAGAATATATAGTATTACTAATTAAACGTATTCTATATATAGCGTAACCTTACTAATAGAAGGTCTCTCCTTAGAGCTAGCTATAGCTAGCGCTCCCTGGTAAGTATAAGCTCTTTACTTAATAGTAACTAAATATACATTATCTTTATTTCTTAACTAAAGTTATATTTTCGAAAATCAATATTTAATAAAACTTTAAATATCCTCTCTAGGTATAGTAATTACTTAGGGTTATCTTATTTATATCATAGTTAAACTAAGTATTTATATTTATTAAAACCTAGTTATAAGATATTTTTACTTTTTAGTAGTACTATATAGTATTAACCTATAGGCACTAGTACCTATTAGCTTATTAACCTATAGGTGATCAAAATAGGACTACCTATAGGTAGTTTAGGTAAGTCTAAACTACCTATAGGTATTTTTAAGTACTACCTATCTAGGTACCTGTGGGTAGTTAACAAGCCTAAGGCTGGGTACAATTTAAGAAGCCGAAAAGTCTCGACTACTGATACGGCGACGCAGTGGGAGAATAGAAAGCGCTAGGCATATGAGCCCTTGAGACAGAGGCGTCTGGTACAAGCTGAATCTGGACTTGAAAGTTGGATAGCGGGAAGGAGACGTCGCAAGGGGTGCAGGACTTGCAAGAGGAAAGGTGTTCTTTCGCATAAAACATACCGCGAGTGAGGGCTCCTAACCGGTATGTGCGGTCACTTTTCGATAGTGTTGTGAGTACCCTGGTTGTTCTGATGTTTTTCAAGTTGCCGGTCTTGCGGCGGGGGGGCTGCTGCTGGCGCCGATGGAACTGGTGTTGGTCCTGCAGCTGTTTTGTTTGCCTTTATGTCGATGGCTTCAGTATAGAGGTTGCGCTCGAAGCTAAAGAGAACCAATCCTCATCAAATTGATGAGGATATTGGCGTTGCTGCGTACTGCGCCCTTGGCGCCCTTGGCGCCGTTGCGGATCAGGTCTGGCTGATATGGCTGGTGACGCGAGAAGCACCATAGGTGCAGGTCCTGATGATAGCGAGAGCGGCCTGATAAATACATGGCCAAGGAACTATCCAGTGTACTTGTCGACCGCTTGACGGCAGTACTTTAAGAAGTCGCGACACCCCCCGAGGGTATGTTGCGAGTTAGCATTAGCAACGGCTTTGAACAAGACGCCCTGGTCTCCAGGGGCGCCGTAACGCAGGTGATTGGGCTGTATAACGGCTTTCTGTGGTCTAGGGAATGAGTATTGTAATGAAAACTACCTTGGTGTAAATAGGTATAACATGAAGATGAACATGAATGATGAACATGAATGATGAACATGAATGTGAATATGAACATGGAACTGAGGGTGAAAGGAAGAGTGAGAGTGAGAGCGAAGGTAAAGGTGAAGGTAAGGTTGAGCAATTTCCACGGGTGGTTATGCCGCTTAAATTAATACTAGAGAATGAGGCGAAGTCGAAGATAGCCACTACAGAATCATCTCCTGCAAATCGCGACTTATCTTCTATAATCTATCTCCCTCCACCTTGTTGTAACAAAGGGCTACTGCACTCGCCAAGGAGGGAACAAAAAAACCACCAACACTAACGACATGACTGATATAGCCATGTGATGCAAAATGCCATCAGTCAGCGAACTCCTCGCTCGCTGTCCTCAATAGCGCGTCCTACGCCAGAAAAAGCCCGCTTTGCTCCTGCTTATCCTCAGGCACGCCCGAGGAATAGTGGTCTTTTCGGGCCATTTCTTTTTCCTGCGTTAGTAGAATCAGGAACAAGGCGTTAAGAACTCAGGAGGTAGAGGGTTGCTTAAGAGACGGGTCAAATTACAGGGTGAAGACATAGGGCAAGACATGCATAGCCCATATAGCAAGACCTCCTCCGCGTTCCCATTACTTATACTTATATATTACGTCTGCTGCGCGGCATTTTACCCGTCCCCTCCAGCCTCATCTCATCTCGGCCCCGTTTGGGAAGCCCCCTAAACATTTCCACCAGGATTTCTATCATTTCGTTGGCAAGCTCATTCCCCAGGCTGTCAACGATGCTGACGGCTGAAGATGGTGGCAGTGGCGGCAGACCTATTGAGGCCAGTCCCGTCGTCGAGAAACGTGATGTCGAGATAGGTACCGGCGTCTTTTCCAAAGCTATCAGCCGTCGCATGCAGACTGACGAGGGTAGTAATGATGGGCTCGCTAACCGCAAGCGCTTCCTTACTACTAGGGTTAGGAACATAGGTTCAGGCACACCATGAGGCAGGCCATTTAGACCAAAAGCAAAATACTGAGGAAGCAACTAGACGTTAGCAACGGAGGCTTGGTTTTCATCTCGGCAGACCCAGCTTCCGCCAACACCGCGCCTGTGGCGACCATAGTCATCATGCTCGCGTTACCATTATCATGGCGTCCGGCGCGGCCGCCTCTCGCAGGTCCCGCAGAGGAAGCGGCTGTCTCTTTGGCAGCGGCTTAGCAACTAAATCCTAATTCAGGGCGCCCGTTTGTGGCGCTGCGTGCCACGGCATAGTTGAAAGATGCGTCGTGAATCTTTAGAACGCTAGGCAGACAGAGCAGCGCCGTAGCTCAGGAGATATGTTATGGAGGGGTTGTCCTCAGCCTTCTCGTCAAACGCAGTCGTAGTGGCTGTAGGGGGGACTGAGCAAGGGAAGTTGGGCGAATAAGTAAAGCGTTAGGCCCGAGCCGGAGAAGAGGCAGGTTTGGAACGTAAGTTGTCAGTGCTGGCATCGGGATCGGCGTCGGCATCATGGGCGCATAGGCGGCAGGCAATCACAGACCGGCGGCGCTCGTCATCGAACAAGTCAGTGCGAAATACAGTGGAAGACCAGCCCTAATTGGCATACTTGAAGCGTGCGGCTGCAAGCAGGACATACGGGGAATTTGGACATGGAATCGGCGTTGATCGGCCAACCCCATCTGCTAGACGGAAGCCAAGCCGGCTATGAAGACGTTGGCTGATGTTAGCATGCTTGCCGACGATAACGCCATCTTCCAGAAGCGCCAAGCAAAGTGCTGACCAGGTAGGCTGAGTTCGAGGTTGAGGCCGCGGCAGGCCTGGTCTTTTGGAACGGCGAACTGATGGTCAGGATATTGCGGTAGTTATTTGTTAACACGCCTTGTCGATAATGGAGTCGAGGTGGAACAGGGCCTGGAAGCGGTCGGGGGCATTGATAAGAGGAGGGTACAGGGACAGATGGTGATGCTTGAGGAGGATGACCCTGCGGTAGAGGTTGATGGACCGGGCGGCTGGGCGACGCGACGGTGTGATCTGCTTTCAATGGCGTCGGCGTGGGCCGCCAGGTGGCGTGGAGAAGAGGGTCATGGTGCCGATGGCAACGAGAAGCAGCAGCTTCAGCACTACAAAGGTACGCCCATGAGCAATCTTCTTTAAACCCCCTGCAACACGTGCTTGCGGCCCTGGTGCCTAGATTGATACCGGTTGGGATTGGATCTCGTGCGTGTCGTTGAGGCGTGGCGGGGTCTCGAGCGACAGCGGCGTTGGTCGGACCATGGCGGGGATGGGGGACGAGCAGGAATGAGGGAGTAATAGCGACGCGCGGTAATGGCGAGCCTCTCGGCGTTTAAGTATGACTTGAGGGACTAGAACGAAGTCTGTTAATAGAGAGCGACGGGGACGCGGGGGCATGACGGTGTTCGTCGCCCAAAATCATCAACTTAGCCATCCTCCTCGCCATCGCCTTGTATTATTATCGACGTCGCCGTCCGAGGAGGCGGGGAGGAGGTTACGGGAGGAAGAAATACTGAGACGTGGAAGCGGATCGAAGCAGAGGGCGGGCTGGGGTTCTGTATCGTTTTCTTCGTTGGCGCCGCTGGGTCTAGGTCCTCGTTAGACTATGGACTTGTGCTCGTGGTGTAGGGAACGGCGTGGTCGTTGTTGGTGTGAATAATGCAGTCGAGGGGTCGTGAAGCTGCAAGGAAAGGTGCGGTTGTCGGGATTGGGATTAAGTGGAGTTGCGTCATATAGGTACACGTAGGTAATAACTGCCCAGGCGGGGTGCTGAGGTTGTCTGGCAGAGCTTATCTGGGCAGCAGGTGGAGGTTGTCTGGCCAATGAGAGAGGTTGTCTGGCAAATGAAAGAGGTTGTCTGGCTAATGAGAGAGGTTGTCTGTCAGACAACCTCAAAGATAGTGAGGGGGGGAGGACTTACCGGCCCGGTATAACAGTGGCTTCCGGTCTAGTGTCTGGATGGAGTCCCCCTCCCTGCTGGCTCTTGCGAGTTTCTCCCACATTATGTACCCAGAGTATTCGCTGGAGAAGATTGCAGTACAGAAAAACGCGTCTGGAGGATACGCCTGAAGAACGCGCCCGGGAAGAAGATGCCCCAATATCGCACCCGAGTAGTCACGCAATATAACATGCGAGGTGGCTGGAAAGTATGCCGCGCGGCGGTCGTTATTTTCTTTTCTTGGTGCCGTGATGCCCTGGAGAGTCGTGCACTAATCAAGTGCCGATCTTCATCAACTGCTGATTTAACCTCATGTCCTGATGCCGGCGTGCAGCTAGCGCCTTGATGCTCTCTTCTCGCGAAAAGCCAGGCTTCCAGGCAGGGGACCTTCAGAGGGGCTTCAATTGGCTATCGCAAAAGTTGCGCACTGTAGACTGTTGCGCGCCAGCTCAAGTGTGCGCACTGTACCCGTGGGGTATGTTGGTACCTCTGCGTGCGGAATTGAGCCCGACGCAGACGTTTGCTCTTGGGACAGATGGACCGCACTATTAATGCGCGCCTGCATTCGTACCTGCTCTGCTTCTTCGGACGTAGCTTGTGACTTCAGATGTGTCTAGTGACATCTAGCCAGCGGGTACCCTGGTGGTTCTTCGGGCGCAAATCGACGCGGCGCACTACTAACGCAATTGGGACGTGGAATGAACCTGCTTTCATAGGTACCGACCGCAGGGGTAGAGGGCGCGGGCGTGCTGCGGTTCTCCAGTCAGGGTTCCGAAGGTGCAAATGCTCGCTGCGCTTTTCTGGGCTTAGGGCGTGATAGTTTGCCAAAAATAATTGGGATTTGGGCTAAGTTATGGAGCCACCAGTCAGCCAAAAAAACAAATATTCCAATTCTTTCGAGGGACTATACCTTATTAGGCCTAAATTTTGGCCTGTGCAAGAGGTACCTATTCTAGCTAGATTTATGTATTATCCCCCCCCCCCCCCCTACTTAATAGGTATTTCCCTTAATAGGGGTTAAGTTCAGGGGTATAAATCACAAAAAAGCAGCTTTTTGCCAATCGACTCCCACACTTAATTAGCAGCTAATTCGATAAATAATTGAGGATGGATCGCGGTACTTCAGTGCTGACCTATACTACCGATCCACACCCTCAAAGTAGCGAAGTCACCCTCAATTATTTACCCTCTAATTATTATTGGCAAACTATTACGCCCTTAGGCAAAGCAAAGCACTGCTTTTTTGGGCTAAAGCAAGCAGATCTCGCTAAGGTCTCTGATTAGTCAGCTAATATAACCCTAAGCCTAACTAGGTAGGGTGGAGGTTAGTGGGAAGGTGTAATTAATAATAGGTAGGTAAGGGTGGGTGTGGGTGGGTATATGGGTAGGTATGTATACTAACCCTATAGGTGAAGGGTATATAGGTTGAAATAATACCCTGAAAGATATATTTTGTTAATCTATATGGTATAGTGGTTTATACTCCAAGCTATAATAAGTAGACTTATTTATAGGTTCGAATCGTGAAAGTGGCAGTAGTTTTTCACACTTCTATGATTATATAGGAGGGAAGTTCTATAGTTTTTACATTTTTTTATAAGTGGGTAGTCGTGTCGGGCTGGATTAACTTTCCGGTTCCTAATTAGGTATAGGTTATAAGCAATGTCGTGCTTTTTCCGCTTTTTTCAGCTAATGCAAAAGCACTGCTTTTTTAGGCTAAAGCAGAAAAACTCGGAACCCTAGAAACTTCTCCTTCCGTGGACCGCACTCTGCTTTTTTTCAGCGGGACACTAAGGCAGCCTTTTCAGGGTGGGGATTCTCAGGGGTGGGGGGTTTCTAAAGGGGGGGAGCTTTTGGAGTGGTAGCTTTTTCCCAGTGAGTGTCCAAAAACTCCCACTGCAGTGGGAGCTTCTGAGAAGGACTCAAGAAATGGGCTTTTGGAAGGAGTGGACCTTTAGAAGGACACTGGATTGGGAGCTTTTCGAGTAGGAGCTTTCGGGAAGGAGCTTTCTGGGTGAGCTTTTAGAAGGCAGTTGTCTGCAGCCAGCTAAGGTAGTCGTCTGCTGGAGCTGCGAAGGAAACTCTCTCCGCCCCCGTCCCGGACGGGTTCCAGCTCCCACTTAGAAACCTCTACTCAGGGTTCCGAGTTTTTCTGCTTTGGCCCAAAAAAGCAGTGCTTTTGTATCAGGCCAAAAAAGCGATAAAAGCGTGATATTATACTAAACTAAGCCTAATTAGGCTAGCATAAGGCTAACCTAACCTAATAATCGCAATTAGGCTAACTTTTAAGCTCTTTTTCCCTCCTATAATACTACCTCTACTACTATTATTATTATTACTAATAACGTCGCAATAGCTTTAAGAGGCCTCAAAACTACTATTATTAAGTAGTTATTTCGCCTATATTATAATTATAATAATAAGGACTAAAAAGAGTAATATAAATACTATAGCTAGGTTATTATAGTTAGTATCTCTTAGCAGAGGAAGTATCTTAACTACTACTTATAATACCTTAAATACTAAACCCGCACCTAACTACTAATTATAGCTACCCTTACTACTATAATTATAGTTAATAATACCTTTAGAGACCTAATAGACTAGCTAAACTATTATACTACTCTTTCTATCTTCGCTAATAGTCGCCCCTTTACCTTCTATAAAGATAACTAGACCTATAACTTAACTACGCTACTTTAACCTAGCAAGAAGCTGCTATTATTATATAGCCTCTACGAGGTATATTTACCTTATATCTATAATAATTACTACTATAAAGTTAAAGCTATTATTAAAGCTTCGCCCTATATTAATATAACTTTTAATAGCTCTAAAGATAATACTAATAATTATATTATTAATATCTCTATTATACTACCTAGTAGTACTACCTTCTTCTAATATATATAGGTAACTACTAACCGCTCCTATAATATAATATAGAGTACCTAAGAGCTCCTTCCTATCCTTAAAGAGATCTCTATAGTTAAGGGTATTCCTAACCTTAAGTAGATTAATAACTTTATAACTAATATAAATAGTATTATAAGGGCTTTATACTAAGAGATTACTCGTTAACTAGGCCTTAAGTATATTATTCCTATTCTCTATAACTCCTATAGGCTAAACCTTCTTATTAGCGATATTATAAAGCTATCTCTATAATAACTAATTATTAAGAAGGCCTTAAGTATTATTAGTTACTTCTATACCTTATAGTTATAATTAGTCTAACTTTAGTAACTCTAAGTTATTATTTATAATAAGCCTAAAGCCCTACTTACTTCCGCTTTTACCTAATAGGGAAGTATAGAGTATTACTTATTATTAGTATTCTATTTAAAGGGTGCCCTCCTTAACTATATCTACCTTAATAATATCGCTAGCTAGCGAGGCTCTATTATAAGGGATAGTAACGCTAGTAGTATTACTATACTAATTAGTATTATTAGTAATAAACTTTTCTAGCTCCGTATAGAGACTCTTATTAACCTACTTAGACTTATTAGTAAGGCTATTAAAACGTTAGAAACTAATTAATCCTACGCTAGTTATATACTTACCTATTAGGAGGGTATTTAGTATACTATAAGGAGCGCCGCGCTACGAATATATACTAAGTTAACCAAGTAGAGATGTTTAGAGTATTTAACGCCCGCTAGGTAAAATAAATTATTAATATTAACGTTATTATATCTACCCTCCTACCTTCTAATATATAGTATATATATAGCGATAACGAGTAGGTAGTTATATTTAATTAGCTAGAGAGATTTACCCTAACTACTACTTACTATAATACCTATTATATTAAGATCCTCGATCTTTATATAGTTATAAGCCTATTATTTAACCTAATAACCCCTTTTTAGGCGCCCGCGCAGAGCCTACTTATAGTATAGAAGTATATATAAGTCTAGAACTCGAAACTAGCCCTACTAGTACTATAAATACTAGGCTATATTATAACTTTAGTCCTATTAGAGAGAAGCTTTTTAATACTTAATTTTATATTTAATTTAGCTTATAATTAATTAGCTCCTAAGATTACTAATAGGCTTAGATTTATATATATAAATAGTTAAGTACTTAAATAGCTATACGCCTAGGAGGGAGGGTATTTATAGCTACTACTATAGGTAATATAGGAGTCTCTTATTAAGGAGGAGTTAGTATAATTAGAGAGGGATAATCTTAACTTATATATAGGAGAAGCTCTAGCCCTTAACTTAGAGTTTATCTAGAGCTAATTAATTTTAGTTTATATAGAGATTACTATAGTAAGCGAAATTTGCTTACTCTAGCCTAAAAAAGCAGTGCTTTGCTTTGTATAAGCCGAGAAAAGCGCAGCGAGCATTTGCACCTTTGGAACCCTGCCTCTACTTGAAAAAAGCTCCCACTGGCCCAAACAACCGGCCGCAGACAACCGGCCGCAGATAACGGGATGCAGACAACCGGAAGAACATAAGCCCCGCAGCGATACTATATGCATCCAGGGTTCTCGGTACGGTGTCCCCTGAAGGCATGGATCCCCAGCTGAGCTAATGGTAGGTAAAGGTGAATTTCGGTGAGCAGGACCCAGCGCGCCCACACCTCAGAAACACTCCTGCGAAGCCTCCCTCGCCTAGCTTAGTCATTCCGGGCTCACTGTTAGGTAGTGCATCTAGTCAGCCTGCTATGGGACGTGAGCTTCTAGACTCAGATTTCCACTCCTTCTAAAAGCACTTCAGCAGACAACTACTACCTTCTAAAAGCTGCCACCCAAAAGCTTTTAGAAGGCAAACTTAGAAAGGAAAGCTCCTACTCGAAAGCTCCCATAGGCAACTACCAAAAGCTCCCACTAGTATGAACCTCCTATAGAGAAAGCTCCTCCCACTCCTTCCAAAAGCTTCTAAAAGCTCCCACTCCTTCCAAATGCTCTTACTACGACAGGCAACTGGCCGCAGACAACTGCCTTCCAAGAACGCCCACCCGAAAGCTCCCACTGGCAACTGCGGTGTGCTTTCCAAAAGCTCCCACCACACCCCCGCCGCGTCAACATCCCTCGCCGTCATTACATCTGCGATTCCGACTTCTGCTTCTGGACATCTCCTCTTACATCTTCAACCGCCCGATCAGTCCCTCCATCCATCCATACAGCAACCCTCATCCTCATCAGGACCATCGTCGTCGTCGTCGTCGTCGTCGTCGTCATCATCCCCAGCATGTCGCAAGCGTTCCCGCCCGACGACTTGGCCGGTCCATGACCATGTCGCAATGCCCCAGAGTCTCGCGAACACACAAGGCTGCCACTGCGTGGTAAGCCTCCGCTCTCTCCCCTCCCTCGCATCTCCAATCCGACTCAATTACTGACTGCCCGTTGGCTATAGGTCCTTGTCTTGCCCCCGCCCTTAACCCAGCCGCTGTCACCTTTGTGTGCCTGGCCCTCCGCTTTCGCCTCGACCGTCCCAATCGTCCATCCTCGACCATATCTCTCCTTAGCTCTCCGCAGCACCTGCGACGTGCGTAAAAACACTAGAGGCGATGGATGCAATCAGCGCACTGGTGTTTTGCGAATCGCGGGCGGGAGGGACGATGCCAATTCCATCCTTTCGATCTTCGGTTAGGCGTACGAAGCCAACGTATCGTTCTGGGGAGTCTGCTTCTGCATACCAAAGTCAACATTTTAGCCCAGATGCTCCCCTACGAGCTGACGGTACCCAGCCTCTAGTCGAGTCGCGCTCCGTACTTGGAGCTATGGACTCTATCCTCCTCGGTCGTCCTCGCCCGCACTCAGCCCTCCTCACTAGCCATTAGTCCTCCAACTCCTTACCGGATCTTCCAAACCGAGACCTCGAACCCTTCGTCGACTATCGGCCCTCGTCGTCGACCATCGTTCCTCTAAGCCGCTTTCAACCATCAGCCCCCAAACCACTTATCGGCCACTGCTCCATCGTCCAAAGCTCTGTTTGGCCCGCTAAACCTATGCTTAACATTCCAAGCTCTTTCAGCCCGTGTACTCAGCCCGAAACCCGTGTTCTAATCTGACTGCTTGCACTCCCCCTTCCCGCCCCTGGACAATAGATTCTGCAGGAAGTCCACCTAAATATGGAGGTTACTACTGGGTTAAGGAGAGGATAGGAGTCACCTGTCTCGTTCTGCCTCATGTTGCTAGAGAGCTGCAGGGTGCGCGATGCGCCTGGAACATCGCTACATTTGACGAAAGGGTATATGCCACAGCCTGTTTTCCTTTGGTTTGTCTTGCCACCTCTCGCCCTGAAAACAGTGGGCAACATCCCACACTGAAAGCCTGACGTGGCGTGCCATCATCCTTGATTTAACTCCCAGCTTGTCAGCCGGAAGCAAACCCCCAATAATCCATTAAGTAATGGTTTCAACTTCCAGTTAGCATGGACGGGTATAGATAGGTCGATCTAGGGAGGCGTCTCTATAATGGCTTTCGCCCCCAGGAACATGTGTTCCCGGTCTAGGAGCCGGTGCCCAACGCGAGCGACCCGAAGCCGGGCGATGTCGCCGCGATCGCCACGATCTGTTCCCCTCGCTGCCTCCCGCGCTGGGACCATGCCATCGCTGCAAGTTGCCCTCCCAATATTTTTCCAGCACGCGGCAGTATGGAGGAGATAGAGGAGGGGGGAGGGAAACGCGCTCGCTCGCGGCATGCAGGCGGACGTTACCTTTGATGACCGCGATGCTGGTCGACACGCCGCCGGACGAGACGTTCTGGTGTGCCGGGATTTCGTCCAGATCATGGTTACCGGCCTGCGACCTGTCGCCACTGGACACGAACAGTTGCTACGACGTAATCTTATGTTTTTGGTCTGCGGCTCCCACACAATCGTGATCCCATCAAGTCGGGATCGGGGTGCTTGCCGGGGTGCTTGCCCCAGTGGCAGCGCCGCCACCTTCCCCAGGCATGCGCGTTTAATCGAGAGAGATACAGGCCGTCTTCAACCAGGCTTGTTTTTATGTTACCTCGTAATTAGCGTAGCTCTCGTCATCCAGCGAAATGCCGTCCATTACGTAGCCGAGATGACTGGCGGTGAAGCCGTTGGCGAATAGCTATGCGTTCTGCTCGTTGTTCCCCTAAGGGCCGCAGGATCTGCTGCGTTTCCGTGCCTTGCAGTTCGACTCCAGTGCGCGTCCATCCGCACGTGATGACGACAATGAACGGCAGTTCCCTGATACCGTCCGATTTCTCCGCCTCCTCGGCTGAAACGTGCCAGCTCAGCAGCATCGCAGGCAGCGGTGTGTTGGGTTCGCAGACCGTGCAGCTCATCGCCCGGGTCTGTTCCGGCTCTGCCACGGCCACGGCCACGGACGGGACCTGCGACATAGGTGTTAACCCAGGCCTCGACCTGCCTTATCAGCATGCAGCAGCCCTGCTTCAAAATCGGAAGTTCCCTAATGCCATCCTTATTAATCCCATGTATTCCTGGCTGTACTGCACACATCCGTTCATCTTCACCTCCCCAAGCCTGGAGAATACTTCGCGGGATCTCGTGTTCTCGTCACCGTCCAGCCTGTTTGCCGGTCTTCGCAATAGCCGGGAAGTCTCTTGCTAAATCAATCACTTCACATACTCAGGTCCCAAGGCGAAGCAAAAATAAAGCGCATTACGCGCCCTCTCCTTTTCTTCATTAATTTCTTTAAACTTCCCTATCCCTAAGTATAAGACGCCTCCCCGAGCACTAAAGTTATTAGGGACGATCGCTCGCCTCTTTGCCCGCAGCCCGCCCCTTCCAGCCCGCCCCATCTGATCTGCTCTTTTGGTTCACGATGGCAAACGTTGCTTCCACCTCAAGCTATAACGAGGTCCGAGTATAGATTCCCGAAATAACTAGGCTTCAACGCGTAGAGGCATCCTTTATGAATTGACGTATAACCAAGGGAACACGAGGACCCTTCTCTCCTCCACAAGCAGTCGACATAGAAAGCATAGCCTGGCAAGACCGACGAATGCGCTCCTGCAGTCGCCATGTGGTTAATTGAGCTTGCAAATCAGAAGGAATCACCCGAGGCAGTGGTCGCCCAGGCAGTCCAAGATGCATCCTCCTTCCCCTTGCTCGACTACCCAGGACCTAACTTCTCCCCGTCGCAACCACCATCCTCCTCCCTCGGCATGCAAGCAATATCGTTCGAACATCAGTGACTCCACAGCTCGACTGTACCAAGCCTGCAGGTTTCCTTTGGCGCTATGAAAAATCCGACTTTCTCAATTCGATCGCCGTCTAAGCTTGGAGCTTTGCGTTCCCCGGAGCAACCCCGACACTGCCACAGCTAGGTTTCGGCCGTTACGATTTCGCAGTGACGCCCAACAACAGCGCACATGTCAGTCTCGCCGTCTCGACGGTTTGTCAACTGACCCCCCCGCTTCGATAGCCACCGCCGTTTCGACTATGACCCTGAAGTCGGGCCCACGACCCCTCATGCCGCATGCCGCCGTGGACGCAGCCCAAGCGCCAGCCCAAGTCGACGGTACGAGCGATGACGATGACCAAGATCCAGAGACAGTCGAAGTCAATCCCCTGGGCAGTCAGAAGACACTCGCAGACTCCGACAGGTCCGCCTCTGACGACAACAAGCAAAACCGTGCGATCGCACACCGTTCCAACAACAAACCATACAAACCCCCCCAAGAGGACCTTGCTGCGTGCCTCGGCAAGCCGGCCACTGATGAACAACCATGGACCGACGAACAGTATCCTGTTGATAGCATTCTGAACTACAGAAGAACAGGAATGGAAGTGGACCTGCTCGTTCGCTGGGGAGATCCATGGATGAGCCAGAGCATCCAAACAATTAAATTATTCGCTCTTCACTCCTGCAGGCATGTTGAGCCAGGAAAAGACGTATTATCGCCGTCTGCCCTGGCAAAAGGCAAGCCCGGGCCCGAAGACAGGGGACGGGCAGTGCTGGCCCTGCCCTAACTACTACATTTAGGGATCGATCTTTCCCCTTACTATCTTTGAGGTTGTCTGCCAGACAACCTCTCCTATTGGCCAGACAACCTCTCCTATTGGCCAGACAACCTCTCCTATTGGCTAGACAACCTCTCCTATTGGCTAGATAACCTTTCCTATTAGCTAGGCAAGCTCTATAGCAGACGGGGAGATAGTGATTTAGCTAATATGCGCCTTAATTCTATCCTAAACCTTAAGGGATATAATCTCCTTATATTTATAAGTATTTAAACCATGGTGTTGAGAAACGTCCTATAGGGCCACACTTATAGTTACTGAAGAGCTTGTTCTATTGTAACGAGAGTGGCCGTAACGTGGTCGCTTATAACTACGGTCGGAGGAACGAACCCGGAAAAGAGTCGCTCCGGAACCAGCGTAGGTCACGTGCCGCGGTGGGAACGGACGATGCTGAAGGCATCACGGCACATAGTAAATATATTATAACTAGTAGTAAGCACCCTACTAGACTTAAATCTATAATTACCATGTTTGCTATGTTTCTATCTATTTTTATTCGGTACGCTCAGTCTAGATTATACCTAACCTTTGTAAAATCCCTAATCTCTATCCTTTGAGCTATCATCAGGTCCTTAACACCCAAAAATAGCATGATCTGCAACTCCCTTCGGCACTCGACGTTATATTAGTCTAAATCGTCGGGTATATTTTTAACCTAAATCTTCGCAATATCGGTTGCCTCTATATTGCTTTTAGATTGTTGTTAACTAGAAAGGCTAAGGCCGGGGACTTCCGTAACGTTAACCTACATTCATATCTTTATTAGGCTTATTGCTATACTTGACTGTATAGAAAGTTCTAGGGCCCCCTAGCAAGGTCTCGTTAACGCCCTGTGAGGGAAAGGCAAGTGTTAATAACTTCCATGCCGCGCGAGTTCCACTATTAGCAACGCCTAACCTTTAGTTAGCTAATATAAGCACCGTTAATATCCACAGGCTGCCAAACGAGTAGGGTAGCAGGATAGGCGATCTAGCCCTAGTGCATATGAATCCGCGTCTTCATAATGCCGATACTACCCTTGGATCTGCTGAGTCTTCGCCGAGTGTCGTCTAATAGATACCCTCCAGGACTATGGTGAAAAGGCGGCTGCGATGGAGTTTGCTAAGCCCCGTATCATGTCCCCTGGTGTTAAAGTATTGCTAGAACCGTTTGCACTTGCCCGACTCCGAATCTTAACGTAGATATCGTCTATTATATTATTACTTAGCATTCTATCACCTCACCGTTAACTAGAGGAGCGTTCGTGATAAGGGTAAAGTCGATCTGCACTATAGTTCTGCTAAGGGGAGATATCTTGAGCTGCTGGCCTAGCTTTTGATCTTCCGTTTCAGAGTGTTTTCTACTGATAATTTGGTCGCTATACCTTCGGCGTATCATATATATGGGGTCTTTCGAATAGCTAGTGACGATGTTGCGGAATTTGAAGAACCTGATGATGATTATAATTTCCTCGCTGCTTTGGTTTTGGATTCCTTGTTCTATAATATCCTTGAAGAAGTGGTATACAGCTAACTATGAAAAGAGGTAGCCCTTGCCTTCTTTTCCGAAGATATAATTACCCGTGGAGTGTTGGGTTTTTGATTTAGGACTCTGTCTCTTCAGGATCTATCAGCCCCTTGTGGATAGTTGATTCCATGGCGGAACCGAGAGCCATTTTAAGCATAGAGGGCTGGGGAATTTGAACCGCAGTGTATGTGTTCGTTCTGGGTACTACCGATGCTTCGCGATTATCTAGGTCACTGGTAAGGTAGTAATCCATATACTTAATCATGGTGTTACGACCCGTTGGAAGCATATAGACCAGGGTAGCCCCGCGGGCACAACTAGCGCCTAGGAGACCTTTATAAATAGGATAATATAGGAATAGCGAGCCTTATCTAGTATAGAAGAACTATAATATAAGTTATATAATAATAAGATAAGAAGGAATTATTTATAATTAAAATAATTTAATAAGATCCCTAAAGGAAAAGGATTATTTAGAATTAAAGTAATTAGGAATAATTCCTAATAAAGGAACTTATTTAGACTTATATATAGAATAGACTTAAGCTTAGCTTAAAGGTAGATTTCTATAGCTCTTTAGTAATTAACTTTATAATTATACTTAGAATACTCTTAGCTTATTCTATATTATATATCCTCTTATAAGGATTATAACTAATTACTATAGCTCTTAATCCTAGATCCTACCTAGTAAGATAGACTAATAAGATAATATTTTTATTATATATTATCCCTTAGCTTCTATTAATAAAACCTATATTATTAGACAGCTAATTATAATACTTTAATTACTCTTATTTAATAAGTTAACCTTTAATACCTACTAAATAGTATTATAATAATATATCCTCTTATGCTTTAATTACTAATCCTATACCTAGTTTATGCTCGAGCTTAGAATAATAGCTTACTAGGGATATAGCCTAAGGACTTAAAGATACTAGAATAAGAGATAATAACTCTAATAATAAAGAGGAAACTTAAGAATAACTTTAGAAGGTTAATTAGGACTTTAGGAAAATATAGTCCTTATTTAATAATAATATGAATATTATTAAGGAGCTTTAGTAAGCTTTTTAGACTTCCTAAGCTTACGTTATTAACTTAAAATACCAGAACTAAATACTTTAAAATAAAGTTAATACCTAGCTTATTATTATTAATCGATATAAGAATCTTAAGCTTAACCTATCTACCCTATTTAATAATACCCTAAGATAGCTTAAGGGATTCCTAATTTAGGTTAAAAACTATTAGGACTTCTAATATGATAGTTTTAATAATAGAATTAAGAAGGTTAGATATACCTTAACCCTTTTTAAAAAATAAGCTTTTTAGTAATTTAAGCCTTTCCTTAAAGAACACCTAGATAAGGAAATATTAAATAAAAACTCTTTAGAAATATAAGATATTTTTTATAGCTTCTAAGGATTTAAATATACCTTAAAGTCCTTATTCTAAAACCTAGATGAGAAATAATAAATACAATAAGACTTACTTCGCTTTAAATAGACTAAGTTAGCTAAACACTATACTATAGAATTCTAATATATCTAAATATAACTTAAGTTAATTAATAAAAATAAGATCTTTATATTCTATACTAATCTTAAGGATAAAGTTAAAAATAAAATTAGTAAAGTTAATAGACCTAACGATTTCCTCTGGTATCTAAAACTTATAATTAATATTAATAACTAATTATATAAATAATATAAGAAAAAGAGAGAATAATAGCTTACTCATAACTAGAGATAAAAGTAGTAGCTATACAACTAGTATTAGAACAGTCATAATTAGTAAATAAACTACTTATAATATAACCCTAAGGTAGCTTAATATACTACTACTTATAGATACTATAATAGACCTATAGATCTTAGTATAGCTATAAAAGACACTAGGAAGAACTTTAAATACTTTAACTATAACTAGACTAGATATATTAAATATAACTACTTATAGCTTAAGGAGAGGTAGTTTATGCCTATCCTAGAACGAATATAATAGGTTAGTATAGTAAGCAAATATATCCTATATTAGTAACTTAGTTAGATGGTATATTACGACGACAACTATAGAGTCTACTTAGACTCTAAGGAATAAGCGGGATAGTACCTAAAGAACCCTCGCTGCTTAGGATATAATACTATAGGAATAATAAGACCTATACTAATGAAGACTATTATAGTAGGATATTATAGTAGGATATTATAGTAGGATATTATAGTAATACTAAGCTTGAATATAAAGCTACTAAATAGCTTAACGAGATAATATAAACCTATAAGAAATAGAACGACTAGGTAATACTATATAATAACTTAACCTATATTAAATAACTTAAGAACGCTTTATAGCTTGATAAATAATATATGTAGGACGAGCCTTATAACCCTACATAGTAGTAATAGATTAGAGCTATAGAATCATATTTAGAAAGATAAGTCTATACTTAGAATAATCTAAAGCGAATTTAATAAATTAACTAGGAACTTAAAGAATACGTTAATAGAGAATCTAAAGAAGAAGAAGAAGAGGATTTAAGAGAAGACCTGAACCCCTATATAAAATAATAGAATAATAAATAGGGATAAGAATAGGAACCCGAGACCCCTTATAACGTAGATAAACCTTATAATATTATATACTAATATACTTAGATAATAACTATCTATAGACCTAAATCTAAGAATAATATTACTAGCTCTAAAGAGGAATCTAATAATAAAGGAATAAACTTAAGACTCTAAGTATAAGAAGTTATACCCTTTAGTAATAATTAGAAGGTATAATTCTATAGAGTAATACTAGAATAATAATAAGAAGTAAAGGAATTACTCTTAGCTAATAATAATAATAAACGCCTACTTCTAATATATTATAAATACCTATAAGTATTTTGGGTATACTATCTTAGCGATTAATATAAGGAATACTTAAGAGAGAGGTATAATTATGAGTATTACTCCTATAAGTAGAATAATAACTCTATTCTATATACCTACTAAGTTTCTTAACTCCCCTATTCGTAAATATACTACTAAGATAGAAAAGGAATTACTACTTTAATACCTAGTTCTCACTACCCTATAAGATATTTAAATAATATAAAGATATTATAGGAGGAATACTAATAAGACTAATATAAGGTATACTTAATATATAAACCTAAAGTACTATAACTCCTATAAGAAGGACCTAGCCTATTAAAACTAAGGATTTAAGAGAATAGCTTTACTAAAGTATATAAGTAAGGTAAGATAATTTAAATAGTCCTAGAAGATAAGTAGTTAAAACCTAGACTTACTGATTAAAATAGGATAACGATAGGTAAATATAATAAAATCTCTATATAATGCTAATATATTATAAATAGATAAAGAATATCTCTTAATTAATAAAATAATTAATGGAGAACCCGCGCTAGTAATAATAAATAAGAATATATAAGCTAACGTTATATTACTTAACATAATAAATTAATAATAGACTAAATAGAGAAAGAAGACTCTAACAAAGAATATTATTTTTAAAATATGAAAGATGATAGAGTATAATATAATAGAGGTTTCTTTAGGGATAGTATAACTCCCTTTAAGTTACTATAGCTATTAAGAATAACTCTACTTTAATATTATAGAAATAAGAGATAATTATAATATTATCCTAGGACTTCTATAGTTATAGAAATATAACCTATAGATAGATTAGAGAACTAGCTAACTCTAAGAGGTAGAGGACTTAGTTACTAAGTAATAACTTAAAAGAAGTACTTTAAATAAGCTAAGAAGAACTCCTAAAGTAATATTAAACCCTATATATCTAAGAATTAAGAATATAAGTACTAGGATATTAGTAATAATAAGTATTAAGAAGGAAGGTTAAATACTATTTATCCTAGTAAAATATTAATAATATAAGAAGTTAGTTACTAAAGAACTTAAATATAGGATTCCTAGGATATAGTAATTATAATTATAAGATTAAGCTAAAACTAGGAAAAGAATTAATATTTAAGAAGATCTATAGACTTAGCTAAGAAGAAATAGAGGTATTAAATACTTACCTTAAAGGAATCTAAAGAAAGGATTTATTAGACTTTTAATATTACCTATAAGGTATCTAATACTGTTTATATTGAAGAAGAATAAAAGGAAATAACTATACATTAAATATTAAAAGCTTAGTAATATTATTATTAAGAATTACTACTTATTACTACTTATTTCTAAGTTATATAACCCCTTATATAATATAAACTAGTTCATAGCTCTTAGCCCTAAGAAAGCTTATAACCTTATTTATATTAAGGATAGTAAAGAGTAGAAAATAGTATTTTGAATATAATATAGATACTTTAAAACGCTTATAATACCTTTTAGACTTATAAATATTTTAGTAACCTTTTAAACTATAATTAATAAAATACTATAACAATACCTTAATAAGTTTATTATAGTATATTTTAATAATATTCTCATCTTCTCTAAGAACCTAGAAGAATATAAGAAATATATCTATAAAGTACTTAGATAATTATAAAAAGCAAAACTCTTAGTTAAGCTAGCTAAAAGTAAATTTTACTAATAAGAAGTTAGATTCCTAGGATTTATTATTATACTAGGAATTATTAAGATATTAAGAGATAAAGTAAAAGCTATTTATAATTAGCCTATGCCTACTAATATTAAAGATATATAATCCTTCTTAGGATTTATAAACTTCTATTAATAAGATATCAAGAACTATATAATAGTTAGTAAAAAGCTCTAGGATCTTATTAAGAAAGATAATATATTTCAATAAACTAAGGAATATTAATGAGACTTTAATAAGATTAAGTAACTAATAGAAGAAGATATTGTACTCTCTATACTAAACCGTAATAAACTATTTAAACTTAAAACTAATATCTTAGACTTCGCTATAAGTATATAACTTAAATAATATAATAATAAGAACTAATTATAACTAATTGCCTTTATATTAAAAAGGTTTAGTAAATTAGAACGTAATTACTAGATTTATAATAAAGAACTTATAGTAATTCTTAAAGGTTTTAAGGAATAGAGACTCTAATTATTAGGAACTAAATACCTAGCTAAGGTATATATAGATTATAAGAACTTTTTATATTTTATTACTTTACAAATACTTAATAAGTAATATATAAGATAGTTAGAATTTCTATTAGAATTTAACTTTAAAACTATTTATATGAAAGGAAATAAGAATAGTAAAGCTAATACTCTTAGCTAATAACTAGACTATAATATCCTAATACTTGGAGAAACCTAAGTTATCTTAAAATAAGATAAGAATAGAAACCTTATACTAGCTATAAAACTTATAATAATAGCTAGGAAGGTTAGTATTGATATAACTAGATAAATAACCCCTAAAACTATTAAGAAGGTATACTTAGTACTTATATGTAAATACTAAGGCGTTACTAAGATATAGAAATATATCTAATAGTATTATAATAAAACTACTATAAGATAAGAAGTAGTAAATGCTATTAAAAACTATAAACTTAATACTAAAAGTAAACTAAGTTAATATTAACCATATAGTAAGATTTAATTATTACCTATTCCTAAAGTAGTATAGTAATAAACTTCACTTAATGTTATTATTAAACTACCTAAGTTAATAGAACTAATAAGTAAAACTAAATATAATAGTATTTTGGTAATTATAGACTAATGTATAAAGTATACCTACTTTATCCCCTATATAGAGTCTAGGACTACTAAAAACCTTAGATATATGTTCCTTAGTATTATTATGAGCTAATATAGAATACTAATAGAAATTATATTAGATAGAAATAAATCTTTTACGTTAAAGCTTTAGAGATCCCTAGTCTTATAGCTTAGATCTAATTGTAAATTCTCCACTACTTTATATCTATACACTAATAGATAAACTAAACGAATTAACTAGATTCTAAAAACCTACCTATATTATTATATTAACTATAAGTAGGATAATTGAATATTACTACTACTAATAGCCTAACTCGCTTATAATAAGATAATAGGAGAATATATAAAACAATTACTATTCTATCTTAATTATAGGTTTAGCCTAACTACTTATAGAGAACTATAATAAGGCTTAATAATACTTAAAGCTATAATAGAAATTAATAGGATGAAAGAAATATAATAAGAACTCCCTAAGGACCTCGAGTTTATATATAAATAAATATATAAATATACTAATAAGAAAAGAGTTAAGGGACTAGCTCTAAAGGAGGGAGATAGTATTTACTTTATATAATAAAATATTAAGATTAAAGAACTAAGTAATGAATTAGATTATAAAAAACTTAAACTATTTAAGATTATTAAGAAGATTTCTAATATTAATTTTAAACTCTTATAGTTAGATATTATAGAGTACTATTAAATCTTTTATATTTTACTTCTTAAACTAATATTATAAGGATTATAAATGAATAACCTTATTATTATAAAATCTAATGAACTGGCCTATAAAGCTAAAAGAGTTATTAACTATATTAAAAATAAGAGTGGAATATAATACCTTATTAAATGAAAAGGGTATAGATATAAAGATAATATATAAGAACCTATAATAAACCTTAAATATATATAGAACGACCTCTAAATATCTTAGGAATAGTAGCTATAATATTTCCTATAAACTAAAATTATAATATAAATATATAAAAACAATATTTAACTTATCTAACCTTAGCCTATTATTAGACTATAATAAACTAATTAGCTTGGAAATAAAACTCTATTCCTCTAACTAGGGATACCTATCAATTAGAAATTATAAACCTATAAGTAAGGAAGAATTATTATTAGGAAAGTCTAAACTAAACTTAGTACTAAATAAAGACTAGTCTAACTTATTAGAGGCTCTCGAAGAAGATAAACTATTAATAACCTATAATTCTTAAGCTTCTAAAGCACGCTCTTTAGCCTCCTACTCCTCTAATAACTATACCCCTTATTAAATTAGATTAGAACTACGATCTTATAAAAATGTCTTCTACTTATAAATATAAGATAAACGACTTAAGGCTATAGCTAGGTAAGCTTATAAAACCTCTAAAGCCTCTTCTACTTCTTACTCTTTATACTAGACCTTCTTTTACTCCTCAAAATAATAATTTACTTTAGAAAAGTTAGCTACTTAAGATATAAAAATATAAACTATAGAACTTATAAGTACTTACTATATCCCTACTATTATGATTCATAAGACCACGCGATATATATTTACCATAATATTTTAAATTAGATAAGTCTATTTTATATATATAGTTATGTTAAGAATAAGGCGAGTAAGGTATTATATTATAACCTTATTAATTAACCAAAGCACTAAGGGCTTAATAATTCTATCTCATTTAAGTATAATAGTTTTCGCCTAAATTAGATAACATTTAAATATAACCTAATATAGTATTAGTATTATAAGAGAAAATCAGGAAGTATAATTAATAGGTTCCTAACCTAGGAGTAATAACCTACTTATATTAGTCTTAGGGATAAGACTATCTAGAGGGAGACCTAATACTATAATCTATTAGGAGTATATAGACTAGGGTAGCCCTATAGGTACTAATAGCGCCTAGGAGACGTTTATATATAGGATAATAAAGAAATAGCGAGCCTTACCTAATATAAAAGAACTATAATATAAGTTATATAATAATAGGATAAGAAGGAATTTCTTAGGATTAAAATGATTTAATAAGATCCTTAAAGAAAAGAATTATTTTAGATTCAGGTAATTAGGAATAATTCCTAGTAAAGGAACCTATTTAGATTTATATATAGGATAGACTTAAGCCTAGCTTAAAGATAGATTTCTATAGCTCTTTAGTAATTAACTTTATAATTATCCCTAGGATACTCTTAGCTTATTCTATATTATATATCCTCTTATAAGGATTATAACTAATTACTATAGCTCCTAACCCTAGATCCTATTAAGTAAGATAGACTAGTAAGATAGACTAGTAAGATAATACTATTATTACGCGTTATCTCTCGGCTTCTATTAATATAAACTATACTATCGGATAGCTAACTATAATATATAGCTTAAGAGGTTAGATATATAGCTAGAACGGCGATAGTAATATAATAGCTAACTATAGCTAGATACCTTAAAGCTTATAAACCCTTATGTCTAAAAGCTTTAGGGGGGGTGGGGGGGGGGGGAGGTAAAGGGCTACTTATAGTTTATATCGCTATATATCACGAGCTAAATAAGGATTATAGGGAAAAGGGCTTAGTAAGCTAAGTTAGAGTAGTCTATAGGAGTTGGGAGATATAGAGAGGTATTAAGTAACCTCTAAATAAGCTCTATAGCTCCCTATAATAAGATAGAGAGCTAGAGAAGAATATTTAATTTTAGCTAGATCTAATACCTTCTATTAGGAAGGTTAATCTTTACCTTTTAGAAAGCTAGGCCTACTTAAGAAAAAAAAACTCTTATTACTATCGAACCCTTATATATTAAAAGCTCGAATCTAATTAGTCTTTTAAAGAATTAAGCTAATTCGTCCTAAGTCTACCTTAGTATCTCGCTAGGTATTAGTAGATTATAGAGAGTAAGGGTATATTAAGGAATCTTATAGCCCTTATTTCCTTTATAAGGGGCGTTTCTTCTTAATCCTTGAGGTATAACTTAATATACCCCCTCCTATAATATACTTAATAAGCTATAGCGTTATTAATAACTTAGTTTTATTCTATCTAGAGGCGCCCTAAGAGGATATTAGGGTCTAGGCTATTAACTATATATATAAAGATATACTAAATATAACTACTTATCTATAAGTTAAATATTACTATACTTAGAGTATTACCTAGTAATAATCTATTAAATATATATCCCCTTATAAGTTAGTATCTTTTTATAATATATAGAAAATCAAGGTATTAAGCTATAGAAAAGTTAATTATTATATAAGTATTACTCTTAGTATTTACTAAGATATAAGCTAGATATTCTCTATTAACTCTAACTTAAATAATAATAAGCTTATTATTACCTAGTTATTTCTATTTATATTCCTCCTAACTTAATATCTCCTCTTTAATAAGCTCTAGGGCTTAATTATACTCTAGAGTTAGTCTTTTCCTAACTCCTTATTTTCTTATAAGGGGTTAGCTATTACCTAGTAGTTATTTATAATCTTATAATATATAAGTTCTTTTTTAAAAGTCTTTATTCTTATAACCCTATGTAATTAATCCTCCTTATTAAAGTAGCGCTAAGTAATATACCCTCTAACCCTATAAGTATAATAGGTATAAGAATCCCTTATACCCTTTTATAGCTATTAGTATTATATTAGAGAGGTACCTAAGCAGGATCTAGAGTCTTAATAGCTATAATATCTTACCTCCTTAACCTAAGAGATATATATAGCTCTACTTATGTAAGTATCCCCCTTAGGGTCCTTAGTTATAGGTCTCTAGTAGGTTACTAGGTAGTTATTAAGGGCTTTTTAGCGCTCTACTTTCTATATAATGTTCTAAATATTTAAGAGCTAGCTATTATAATTAGCTAGTAAGTTAATAGTAATTAGCTAGTCCCTTAGACTAGGGGTAAGAGAGGCCTCTAGGAGCGAGATCTAGATCTAACCTAGCTAATTTATACTACTTATATTAGCTAGTATTTACTTAAATCTTAATAGAAAGGTTACTAGGGATCTATTCCCTTTTTACTAGAGGGTTTATAGTTAAGCTATAGCTTATAACTAGATATTAAAGTCCTTATAGGTCTAATTAAGGTAAGTTATAAAATCCTCTAGTTTATATTATCTATTATTACCTATAGGTCTATAGAAAGTAGAAACTACTTATTAGGGAGTAGTATCTAAGTAGGAGTTAATAAAATACTATACCTCTATATTTATAAAGTGAAATACCTAATTAATAGTAATCTTATACCTTATCTATTATACCTAGGAGGTATATTCCTTTTACTTACTTAGGACCCTTAGGGGTAGGGGTAATAGCTTCTAATATATTATACTAGGTATTACTAATACCTTATTAGTAATACTTATAGGGTTATATATAGCTATATATTAGCTATTCCCTTACTTAATCTCTTATAACTATTACTAGAAGGACTCTAGTATTACTTTTAAATTAGCTTATTATAGCTTATCTTAAGTTTTAACTATATAATATATTAACTATTTTACTAACTTATAGGGAGTAGCGCTTAACTTATTATTATTATAATAATAATAAGCTTAAATATATAAGGGGTTAGAGCTAAGTTTATTTCATAAGAGGTTATTATAATACTATTTATCTAAGCTAAAGAGGAAAAGGAGAAGTTATCCTCTCTAGTAGAGATTTCGCTAGTCTATAGTAAGCTACTAGATAGGCCCTAGGTAAGCCCTAGGTAGCCCCTTAAGGTAGTAAACCTAGGTAAAAGCCTAGGTAGGCTTAACCTAGGCGTAGCTTATAATACCTTTAAAGCTCTAATAAAGATTTATATTACGAATAGCAAATAGGCGAAGGTTAGCACGCTTCGATTACGCTATATTAAGTAGACTCTGCGTTAAAGAAGGGAAAAGTCTAACTATAGGCTAGTATAGCCCTAGAAGGCTAAAGAGTCGCTTAGTAATCACATAACCCGCAAGTCACGTAACCTGAAATTTAGGTAGGTCTAACCTAGCGCTATGATATTACCCCCCCCCCCTTTACTAATATTACTATCTATAGTAATTAGCTATTATAATATAAATAGTTTCCTAAATAATATCCCCTCCTTTCTATTCTTATACTTACGCTAGGGCGTTATTATTACTTATAATAGCGAGGTCTTTATCTCGGGTTATAGCTAGAAGCTAAGCTAAAAAGTACTTTAGTAGTCCTATAGCGGTCGGGTTAGTAGTATAGAAGTCCTATAGCGCTACTAGGGCGTGCTTAAAACTTTTAGCGTTATACTAAGTAGGATCGTAGTTATAGCCCCTCTAGTTAGCGCGATATTATAGTTATCCCTAGTATAACTAGCTAGTAGTTATATATATAACTTTATATTCTAGCTTATTATTAAACTTAATAATAGGAAAGGGGGTCTCGAATTAACCTAGTAGAGGGTCCCTAGGAGCCTTCTAAAGCTTACTAGGGTAGAATACTAGGTAATAGTTATATCCCTTTAGTAGGTTAAGCACCTAAGTCCCCCTAGGGCTAGTAGCTTTAATTAGCTACGGGCTATCCTATAGTATTAATAGCTTTAAAGAGTTTTCTTAGCGCTATCCTTCTATTAATATATAGATAGAATCCCCTATAGCTAAGTTATTAGGCTAGTAGTAGCGGTTAGTAGCTTAGGTATAGTATTATTAGGCTATAGCTATATTTCCTTTAGTAATATCCTAGGCGCTATAGAGGTTTTATGCGAGCTACTAGGCGTTATTTTAGTTAATCTTCTCCTTTATAGTTAAGAACCTTTATATATATTAGTCCTAGTTAAAGCTTATCTATAGTAGGTATCCCTATTTAATCTCGAATAGTATAAGCCCTATAGTTTTATTTCGTAATACTACTTAGGCGAAATCTATAGCGGGAAGTATTTCGCTCTAGTTATCCTAGAACTAGTTTATCTATAGGCATAAGTATTAAGTTAAGTACTAGTTAAGGATTTCTATCTATCCGTCGGTCTCTATATAACCTGCTATACTTAACTATATAGTTATACTATATATCTTATAGAGCTTATTCTAAAAGTCGGAAGTAAACTAGGGGCCTCTATTAGATATAATTATAATAAGGAAGCTTATAAACTAGAAGATATAGGTATAGTATAGTTAAGCGAGGTCCCGCGCTATAATAGTCTTAGAATAGGGGAGGGAAACTATTTTCTTTAATAAGTAGTATACTATTATAAATATATTATTATACCTATAGTAGTTAGGTAGGTAGGATATAAAATCTATTATAATATACTCCTAGGGGTAATATAGTTTAGGTAGGGGCTTTAACTCGCCTAGAGGCTTATCTCTTAGCTTCTATTACGGGCTACGTCCGGGTTAAGTCTACCTAGGCTTCTGCCTAGGTTTACCGCCTTAAGGAGCTACCTAGGGCCTACCTAGGGCCTACTTAGTTATTCCCTATAAACTAGCGAAATCTCTACTAGAGAGGAAAACTTCCCCTTTTTCCTCTTTAGCTTAAACAAATAGTATTATAGCGACCTTATATTAAATAAACTCAGGTCTAACCCCTTATATATTTAAGCTTACTATTATAATAATAACGACGGGTTAAGCGCTACTCCTTATTAATTAGTAAGATAGTTAATAGTAGTACGGCTAAAATATAAGATAAGCTATTATAAGCTGATTTAGTAGTAGTAATAGAGTCCCTCTAGTAATAGTTATAAGAGGTTAAGTAGGGGAATAGCTAACGCGTAGCTATATAGACCCCTATAAGTATTACTAGTAAGGTACTAGTAATACCTAGTATAATACGCTAGAAGCTACTACCCCTACCCCTGAAGTTTTTAAGTAAGTAGAAGGAATATACTACCTAGGTATAGTAAATAAGGTATAAGATTGCTATAGATAGGGCGTTCTATACTATAGATATAGAGGTATAGTACCTTATTAACTCCTACTTAGATACTATAGCCTAGTAAGTAGTCTCTATTTTTTATAGAGCTAGGGGTAGCGGGGGGAAATATAACCCTAAGGACTTTATAGCCTACCTAGACTAGATATATAAGGACCTAAATATCTAGTTATAAGCTATAGCTTAACTATAGACCCTCTAGTAGAAAGAGAATAAATCCCTAGTAACCTTCTTACTAAGATTTAAGTAAATACTAGCTAATATAGGTAGTATAAACTAGCCTAGCTAAGTCTAGATCTTACTTCTAGAGGCCTCTCTTACCCCTAGGCTAAGGGATTAGCTAATTACTATTAACCTACTAGCTAATTATAATAGCTAGCTCTTAAAGGTCTAGAGTATTATATAGAAAGTAGAGCGCTAGAAGGTTACTAATAACTACCTAATAACTTACTAGAGACTTACTACTAAGGATACTAAGGGGGATATTTATATAACTAGAGTAGTATATATCTTATAAGCTAAGGAAGTAAGACGCTATAACTACTAAAACTCTAGATCCTCCTTAGGTACCTCCCTAATATAATACTAGTAACTTTGAAAGGGTATAAGGGACCCCTATATTTATTATACTTATAGAACTAGAGGTTATATTACCTAGCGCTACCTTAGTAAGGAGGACTAGCTACCTAGGGTTATAAAAGTAAAGACCTTAAAAGAAGAAATAGTATATTATAAGGTTATAAATAACTACTAGGTAGTAACTAACTCCTTAGAGGAAGATAAGGAGTTAGGAAAAAACTAAGTCTAGAGCGAAATTAGGCCCTAGAGCTTACTAAAGAGGAGGTATTAGGTTAGGAAGAATATAAATAGGAATAACTAGTTAATAATAAGCTTATTATTATTTAAGTTAGAGTTAATAGAGGATATCTATCTTATACCCTAGTAAATACTAGGAGTAATACTTATATAATAATTAACCTATCCCTAGCCTAATACCTCTACCTTCTATATATTAAGAAGAGACGCCGACCTATAAGAGGGTATATACTTAGCGGATTATTACTAGTAATACGCTAGGTATAGTAGTATTTAACTTAGAAACGAGTAGCTATACCTAGTATATCTTTATATATATAGTTAATAGCCTAGACCCTAATATTCTCTTAGGGCGCCCTTAGATAGAATAGAGCTAGGTTATTTATAACGCTATAGCCTACTAAGTATACTATAGGAGGGGATAAGTTAGGCTATACTTAAAGGATTAAGAAGAAACTCCCCTTATAAAGGAAATAAGGGCTACGAGGTTCCTTAATATACCCTTATTCTCTATAATCTACTAATACCTAGTGAGATAATAGGGTAAGTACTAGGAGGGTACTAAAGAGGTACTAGTACGGGCTATTAGCTTATCTAATATTAAAAAAGCCTTAAACCTAAGACTAAAGGAGGATTAATAATACTATTTACTAGACTAGGTCTTAAGGGAGTTTCCTAACCTATTTAACCCTAATAAGGCTTACCTACTACCCCCTAGGCGACTAGGGGTAAACTATTAAATTAACCTTATACTAGGACTAGATAGGAGGGAGCTACTACTCCCCTGGGGCCCCCTCTATAGTATATTAAGAGAAGAGCTACTAGTACTAAAAAAGACCCTATAAGACCTCCTAGATAAGGGGTTTATTAGGGCTAGTAGCTTACTTACTAGGGTACTAGTACTCTTTATAAGGAAGCCTAGTAGGGGGATTCGCTTCTATATTAACTATAGGGTACTTAATATAATTATAAAGAAAGACTACTACCCTCTCTTACTAATCTCTAAGCTACTCCGCTAAGTAAGTATAGCTAAGTAGTATACTAAGCTAGATATAGTAATAGCCTTCTATAAGCTAAGGGTAATAGAGGAGTACTAGGAGAGAACTATATTCTATACCTAGAATAGGTTATTTAAGTAAGTAGTCTACCTATTTAGCCTAACTAGCGCTCCTACTAGCTTCTAGCGATATATTAATAATACCCTATAGGACCTTTTTAATAACTTCGTTACTACTTATATAGATAATATATTAATTTACTTAGATAGAATAAGGGAAGACTATAAGAAGAAGGTCTAGGAAGTCCTCTAGAGGCTAGCTAATATAAGCCTAAACCTCAACCCTGCGAAGTGCGAATTCTTAGTTAAAAGGGTTAAGTATATAGGGTTTATTATAATAGCAAGAGAGGGTCTCTCTTATAACCCTAAGAAAATCTAGGTAATTACTAAGTAGTTACTCCCTACCTCCCTAAAGGGGGTACGGAGCTTCCTAGGGTTTATAAACTATTATAATATATTTATCCTAGGATATAGGGATATTATTAAACTATTTATATTACTTATTAGGAAGAATATAATATTCTAATAAGGAGATAATTAAGAACAAGCTTTCTTATATCTTAAGTAGCTTTTTAGTACCTAGCTACTGCTCTACTAGTTTAATCTAGAGGATAGGATTATTATTAAAACTAATTATTTAGGATTTATATTAAGAGGGGTATTCTTATAAGTCGACTTAGAGAGTACCTAGCGCTTTATAGTATTCTACTCCTAGAAGCTCTTACTTATAGAATATAACTACTCTATTTATAATAAGGAGCTCCTAGTAGTCCTTTCCTACCTATATATATAAAGGGCGGAGCTATATAATATAACTACTTTTAAAGTACTAACTAACTACTAGGGGCTTAAATACTTTATAAAGAAGTAGCGCCTTATAGAGCGCTAGAGCTAGTAGGTAGAGGAGCTATCTTAGTATAATTTTACTTTTAAATACTACTCTAATAGGGAAGTAGTAGCCCCTAATACCCTCTTAGAGGGAATAGGACGCGCTATAAGGGTAAGATAACGAGTAGAAGTAGGGGAGGGTCTTATAGCTAATACTAAACTATACCTACCCCCGCGGGGACCTTATAGTTAGCCCCCTAGTAAGGAGAAGTTAGAAGGGCTATACTAACGTCCTAGATATTATAGTCTTTAATAATAACCCTAAACTATAGGCGCTATAGCTAGAAACCGCAAGGAAGGATATAATATATAAGGCTACGTATTATATAATTACTTACTAGCTTTAGAGCTTCTTATTAGATATAAAGGCTAAAGTTTAAATTAGTAAGTGTAATATTAATAATTAGAGGAGGCTAATATTTAAGGGGAGGCTATAGGTACCTAGCGGGGAGGATAATAATAACTTACTAGGGGAGCTCTGTATAAAGATTATCTAATAGAGCTAGGACTTAAGTATAACTACCTACCTAGGCTATAATAGTATACTAGAAATAGTAAGCTAGTAGTTCTATTAGCTAGGATAATTATAAATAGTATAGAGATTTATAAGGAATTATAATATCTATAGAGGGATATATGAGAAGTAAGCTAAGAGGGGCTTCCTTAAGCCCCTACTAGTACCTACCTAGTTATACTTAGACCTCTTAATAGACTTTATTATAGACTTACTACTTATAAAGGATAATACTAGCTAATACCTATAGGTTATAGTAGATAAGCTAGGTAAGTTAGTAATACTAGAGGAGATAGGTATTATAGAGGTAGAAGCTTATACTTACTAGTTCCTTACCTCTTATTTCTAGTTCTATAAGTTCTTATATAATATTATTAGTAATCGAGGGTCTAACTAGGTAAGCTACTTCTAGGCTAAATTCTACTACCTTACTAATATAAAGAGGCTATTAAGTACTACTTACTACTTATAAACTAATAGTAATACTAAGAGATAGAACTAGGAGATATAAGCTATCCTATATATATTTATAACCTAGGTATAGGATAACTAGGGGTAGGTCTTACCTACTACCTAGCTAGCGCTCTATAATAAGGTTAGTAATATAACTAAGCCCTCGCTATTCTTCTTAAAATACGGGTACTATACTAACCCTATACTTATAATAGATAATAGAATAGAGGAAGTCCCCTCTAGGGATATAGTAGCTACCCTCCTAGTAATAAGACTATAAGAGGTAGTAGACTTTATCTAAGTAAGTATTATAGCTATCTAATAGCGTAGCAAGGAGAATATAAACTAGTATAGGACGCTTGCAGAGGAGTACTAGGTAGGTAATAAGGTCTAGCTTTTAATAGCTAACTATAAAAACCCTTAGCTTAGTAAGAAGCTATTATAGTTATACTATAAATATACTATAGTTAGAGTCCTAAGCTTATATATCGTTAAGTTAAATATACCTAGTAATATCTACCTAAGGTTCTATATAAACCTCCTCTAGAGGGTACTAGAGGACCCCTTGCTTATATAAATAAGAATAGACCCCTAGCTACTACTAATTATAACTAATAATAGCGGATTCGAGTAGTATATAGAGGAGATATATATAGCGCAATAGAAGGCAGTTAGGCGAGGGTAGAGATACGAGGTCCTAGTTAAGTAGGAGGGGTATATAGAGCCTACTTAGGAGCCTATAGAGGCTATTATAGAGACTGCTATAGTAGATAGGTATAAAGCCCTATACGGACTAGTTATAGATAATAATAGCGACCTAGCCTACGCGCGGGGGGGAGCTAGCTAGGAGGGGGATAGTGTTATAAGTTATACCTAGGTTAAGCTTACCTAGGCTTTTACCTAGGTTTACTACCTTAAGGAGCTACCTAGGGCCTACCTAGGGCTTACCTAGTTATTCCCTATAGTCTAGTGAAATCTCTACTAGAGAGGAAAACTTCCCCTTTTTCCTCTTTAGCTAAAATAAATAGTATTACGGCGACCTTATATTAAACAAACTCGGGTCTAACCCCTCGTAGCTTCTAAGCTTAGTAGTAAGTATAGTAGTTATAAACGTACTACTTAATATTAGTAGTTAGGCGGGGCTAGTAGTAGCGCTCCTTTAGGAGTTTAATAGTCTTATTTTGACCTAGGTATACTATAAGCTTCTAAATATAGGCTTCGTAGATTAACTTTATATATAGGTTCTCTTCTAGTACTACGACCTTCTTATTTATTATTAGGAGTCTATCTCTTATCTTCTAGCGCTCCTTTTCTATAATAGCGAGTATCTTTAGCGCCTTAAGTAATAGTATATCTAGTTTATAGTTTAATTATAGGATCTATTTAACTAGGAGGTAGCCTTATAGCTTATCCTCTAGCTCTAGGGCGTTAATAATAGCTATAGGACTACTTAGGGTAGCTTCTAGTAGCTAGCGTAGTTTGCTTATAACCTCTAGGGATAGGTAGGTAAGTAGTAGTAATACCTAGGTGCGGTCTAATTCACGGATAGCTTATTAGGTTTAAAGGTCCTCGTTCGGCCTCTGGCCACTATATAGTGATTTTACCTGCTCAAGTGCAATAGACCTTCTAACTCCGCGCCTCCTGATAATACATAGCCTTCAGTCACGTGATCCTTTCCTAACTATAGCTATACTTATATATACCTATTATACTAGATAGCCTCACGATCTTTAACTTTATATTAATAATAACGTAGTTTTTAATTATTTAATAGACTATAAAACTATTAACCTTTCCTCTCGCGTACTACCCGCGCTACTAATACCGCCTCTATTACTGCTTTATCTGCTAGTAGCTATGCTATTATTAGTAACGCTCTCTCTATTTAGCGTAAGCCGTACTTACTAACATTCCCCTAAGGGGCCTAGGCTACCTCTGCCTTAATAGTACGGAGGACCTGCTTAAAGAAGGGCTACTCTATAGGATATATAATAACCCGCCTAGCTTCTATTACTAAGTCTACTTACTTAGTTATAATATAATAGTAAGTATCCCCTCTAGGGGTATTAATAAGAGCCCTCTTAAGGGCTATATTAATAATACGCTCTCTAT